>PDGT01000092.1:1248744-1274323 GCA_003671415.1 Megathymus violae
ACAATATATTAGTCACTAAATACCACATCCCTGGGATTTCTATGACTAACTTTAAAGTAAATTCAGTGGAAATAGATGTAAAATTTATTAACAATTGATACCTGAAATGTCTTCTGTGCTAAAGCGAGCTGATCATTACAGCGAGCGTGTAAAAATTATACTGCGTGGAAACCGAACACATACATATAAGTGCATCTAAATGTATCTGAAGTTCGCCACCTGACACCTGGCTCCCGATGATCACAAAGGTGAATCATGAAAACATAAATGACAATCATGTTGTGAAATACAAGCGATGAAATTTAACTCACGACTCGCCCTCGTGCGTCACGTGTGGCACGACCTTGAACCTGAAACCTCTCCAATGTTTATCTCTGATTCGCACGTAACTATCTTGCACCTCACACTCGCACCTTCTTATCCGAACACGTTTGAGCAGTTGCTCGGGAAGGGTCGATGTTTGTCAGTACAACAAGCATAAGCGAGAACACATTTATTTTACTTGTTGTGAGTTATTGACTACAAATGTAATAACTTTACCTGAAATATAATATAACAATCATTGATTGAATCAAACACTCTACGCACTCGTCAAACGGGTTACCTACTAGACATGAAAAACTGGGCAACAAATACATATTACGGAGCATATTCGGATAATTGGTAACTTCGGCCTGGCCAATAAAACATAGTATTTACTTTTGTTTAAGCAGTTAGCTGTGACAATTGTTCGTTTGGCTCGGCGTTATAGTCAACGTGACTCTCTATAAGCACTTCTTCCTAAACATTGTAATCATTTACATGTAAATTACTAAATTTAGGAACCACATAAATTTATCGAAGTTTGTTTAAAAAACCTATAGTGTAGTTAACACTTGCATTTCATTGTATATTTTCTTCGTGAATAATAGAGTTATATTGACGATATTCTACAGTTTTCTTATTTTATACATTTCATTTGAATATTTATAACTTCTATTTACGGACCTACGATCGAGTATGCCCCGTTGCGTTGTTCGCGGCAATTTTCATCGTGTCATCGCCGTGTGATCGAGAGTGTGAGGTTGGCTTTGTTCAAAACAATGATTGGGAGATGATTCGGTTAGAGTGAGATACGATATATTTTTGTGTATGATGGTCGAGACCAGCCTCTGCGTTGCCCGCCCGACTCGTCACTCATCAGGTATCATACAAGTTAGCGTAAAGCGTCTAACGCGCGATCACACAGTTAGGTGTGGTTCACAGCGAGCGTCGCTATCGTAAACGTACACTGTCATCATAAGACTTTAATATTCCGTGTGAGCAACTGTGCACAGTCCCAAGTGCTTGACTTGAGAATTTCCGATACTTGAACTACGAGTATGTATAGCAAAGTATAAAATTACCAATTAATGTTACTTACACAAAAATTTTTTTTTTTTGTATTCACCCGATGACCGTTACCTTAGCCTACTGAAAATCTGACCCTTTGGACTCTTCCACAAGCTACTTAATTTTATGATAAATCATTCACCATGTCACCTACGGAATTCCCTACCACCAAGTATTCTAATTCGTTTACATTTCTTATCATTACAAAATTAATTTTAACGTTTTCGAAAAGGTAGTAGAAGCAAAAAATGACGTGCATACATAAATGTATTTATAGAATACCCTAAATGATTTTGAATATGAAATATTTCAAAAAATAATTAGCTCTTTATGTGAAAAGAAATTTGTAAGGAACTGGATCTAAACGTGCCCTACAGCGTGTACAATTCATTAAATCTAATAGCCGAATAGTGTGGTACAGACAAACGGAACTCAGTATGTTTTGCCAGTCTGATAAGTACATGTTAGTCTGAGAATTCAAGCACTCTAGCATTATCCAGGCCGATGGTACGAGAATTTAAATATACGATGAAACGCTTCGAGCAGGAGCAGGTGGTTACCCCTTTGCTTGTCGTGAGCACTGTCCCCAGATAGTTGTTTTTTTACATATAATAAGTTAATGCTTGACAACAACAACAACTGTTGTTGTGTCAAAAGCATAGAAAGATTAAGAAAGAAAGATTATCCTTATAAACTAAACGGTTATTTTAATCACAATATTTTTTGGACATGACTCTGATATATTACTTTAAGTAGTAGTTAGTAATTTCTTTACCTGTGAGTAAGAAAAAAAAACAACTGAGACTAAGGTTTTATTATTTTCAAAAAATATTTGTAAAATACAACTCCAAATAAATGTCATTTCATAGCATTCATGCAAAAATGTAAGTAAATGATACTCGTGTAAACGAGGCGTTTTATTCATCACACTAGATTCCTATCCGTTATGTTTTTCCATGTCAATAGCCTACAAACGAGCAGACCGGCCACCTGATGGAAATCATCACCGGCGCTCGTGTATGTGCGGCACACCAGAGACATCGTGGACGTCTCGCTGGCCACCATGCATGTGGGTGACCGACGTTGCAACCGCAACGGTTCCAGAACAATTCACATTTGATTATATTTCAATGATTATTACACATTACAATATAATGTATTACTGCTCCTGGTTATTGATTGTCACTACGGTTGTAAATTCTTAAATGGTAAAGATCATTAAGTATCTATTTTAACCGAACCGTTAACGGGCCAAAGTTAACACTGTTTCAAATTATAGAATTGGAGCCTGCCGCGGTAATAAATATTGACCAACAATGACAACAACGCCGTTATTGCCGGTCAGTTAGTAGTTAGTTACTTCTAATAATATAGTATTTAAAACCAGCCGCTGCATCTTTGGATCGATAAAAATCTCGTTATCAAACAATGTTAAATCCATTACTTGTATCATACAATCTAAAACGCGAGACAGCACGCGGTCTGATGAGAATAAGAACTAAATCGGGCATGAGGAAATTTACTGATTGAAACGATAATGAATAGGCCAAGACGGGTTGCACGCACGCTCATGCTAGGGCAGGAACTATGTGGTCCTGCAATCGGACTGTGAATTTAAAGAAGGACGGGTCCGAGTTAATCAGCCGTCATTCTGACAAAGCACCGTAGGGAACGGGCGTTGGAGGCGCAGCAGTGAAATTCGAAAATAAAAAACTATTAGTATCGTGAAGAGCACGAGTATACAGACTGAAAGAAATTATTGCCGCGCCTGTTTTTGTATAAGGCATAGGCACACTGTCTATACTAGTAGTGGAAGCCCAAAGATAACTTGATTTCATAAAAACAAAAGTCCAGAGGGAAAAATATTCATAGATACCGTTCAACAGACGCAGCTATACCGCTGTACTTGCATGTATTATTCAAGCTATACTTAAAAACTTCTACAACAGAATTCTAGTTCACGTTATTGTGATCATTAAGCAGCAACCGAAATTTATTGCCGTTTAATACAGGACACCACTGAAGTAACGCTCTTGACCGTCGGACGCAACAAGCGCAGCGACACGGGAACAATAAACCGGCAGAGTGACGGCAACAATGACAAAGGTCAGCCGAACCTGTGTGGTTGTGAGCAAACCGGCTCTGTTCCACGGTCTTGTGCGGAGTGGATCCTCTTTCACAATAAACGTTTTAACCCTCAGCGGTCACGGTTGCACGCACACCTTATAATAATATACAGATATAACATAAAGCCGTTTATGAATCCTGCACTCAAGTATCTCTAGGTACATTCATCGACACCGCTGCGCGTGATTTGATCTAAACGCCACATAACCACACGTTTATGTTACTTTTAGTTTTTTTTCATGATAAATGTCTCGGAGTGACAGAGACTGCATTTAATCCAGAATCCAGGACAACACACACACCCTGCCACAAGTAGGGTTTATCATGCTGTCCAGTGGACGGAACAACAGTGCCCTTCAACAAGCACCTTACCTCCAGAGAAACCCCGACAGCACTCTAGGTTTATGATAAGGTAACTGCATAGCCAGCTATCTGTTAATGATACGATCATGTGGTTCGAACAAAATACTAGTACAGGATTCCCAGTGGGCCATAAAAATGTACGAATTTCACAACATTATCGTGGTCAAGCGGAGCTGCGGAGAGGGTATTTGCAAATTTGCGTTCCAAATTCGACGAATGCTTGCGACGACATGAGACACGTCTTGATGATCTAATTTTCATTCAGTAAATTTCCCATGTTTTTATATTTCTATTTGCAGAAATTTTTATTTCAATACAACCATTAGAGGTTTTTTTTGTGAACTTTTTAAATCCGCACAACTTTATGCCAAACATTTTATTGATATAGAATCTGGTCGTTCCAGTTCCACGAATTCGTTATCAACTCTCCGCGCCCACGCACAACACGCACGCAAACACAAACAGGATTAGTTTCAATATTATTTTATTATGCACAAAAAAAATATTTTACATCTATAGATGTTGTACAGCGGCCGCACTACTTGGGCCACTTGGTGAGACGGTGATTAAAATCACATATTTTGTCGAGAGCAAGACATGACAGTCCTTAACGACGTCACCTGTGCACTGGATCAGGGCTGCAACGGCGCCCTCCTGCTGTCTACATGTCTACGTCAAGCTACCTCCTGGTTATCGCATATCATATCGCAGTTGTTTTACAACTGATATGCAAAATAACCAACCGCCACCACATACCTAACGACGGTCACTCTATTAATGTCAATGAACTTATTAAGAACATCCTCTGACGATCGCTGAACTTTACACCGCATGTATATATATTTATATGTATATAATGTGTAGATTGGTCGACTTGTCATTTAACGAAATATAAATACAATATGAGTATCAACAGTCACATTTGTATGGTAACCCAGCGGTACGAGGCGGTTAATAATAGCACCCATACCACACGGCAGTTTTTATATCAACGGCTAACAAACGAGGAGATAGATCACCCGTATATGGTAACCGCGGACATTCTGCGCCACTAGTCACAACACTGACGAATTGCGGATGAAGTTACAAGCGGGGATCCGCTTATTACTGCCTTTCTGACAATGCAGGTTGCATTGTAAACATGTAAAAACATTTCACGGATTACTCTACATAACAGGACAGACAAGAAACCCTACCGTCCGTACGGGTGGGATTCAACCGGGCTGAGCAGAAACCGGCGATATCCAACGGGAGAGACGGTCCGCCATGCCTACGTACGTTGGTCAGCATGGTCCGCTCGAGCAGTCAAAGTAGGTTTGGCCAGAAGAATTGGTATACCCCAACATTTTCAGCTAAGATCAATAAAATTAATGAAAAGAAATGTTCGATTAAATTACATTTGAAATATATTATGAAATAATACCCAATTACTAATGTATTATTTCCCACTTGATCAAAATCCGAACCTGTTAATACTAATACGCTGAGAAGGTACAGTAACAGTGTTGGACCATGGAAATCAAGTCACTAGGTAATGTTATTTGGAAACCATTTAAAATAATGACGAGTGTGAAACAAAGGAGCCTCGGTATTTCCATGGCCGTACAATTTGGACATGACAAAGAGTGGTAACAAAGACCGGTGCCGCCACTTCAATAATGTCTAAAACGTTTATAGTACGACACAACTTGCACTGCAGACAAGCTGCAGCAGCAATTTACGGTACCATGTCTCGAGCAACATGAGAAAGTACGAATGCGTTCACGTCATCAAGTTAGTGTTTAGGTGTAAAACATTTTTCTGGGTTACTGGATTACTGAACTGTAAGCTATAGCTATAAAAGCTATAGCAGGACTTTTAGGTAAGAAATGAAGATTTTTAGCGTTCAGGTAATTTTAAACATTTGATAAAATTTTAGTTATTGCTAAGTATATTGATGTTTAAAATTTTGCCAACCGCGTGGAATGCAACAAAAAAACCTAAGAGTCAGTTAATTTGTAGCATCGTTAACGTTTATATTAAAATATTTAAATTTTATCATTTTTTGACCTGAAGGATGAACTATTTTGATATGCTATGAACACTGTTAGAACAGTTGTCAAGTTTCCACAGTTACAAGCGTCAACAACCCTCTCGTTTGCAGGTGTAAGACGCTCCGTTCTTCCTCAGGTCCGAGTTACCCTCCCGTACCCGTGGAGCATTGCGTTAGGTACACAGTACACAGAGATACAGCCTTACACAGAGTTACCTGACTGTCGAGCAAATCAATCGTGAAACATTCTAACATATTTCGGCTGCAGCGTCGGACACTTTTGAAGAGCTGGTTCTCAGCTATTTTCTTTATGTTCCTATAGACGTCCGTATACGGGCAACAGTGATCACTGGCCTGTCTGCTCGTTAGTCGGGTATGGGAATCAATAAACTTTCATATACGTTAAATAAAAAACATCATGCAATTGTGGAGTTCGGACACCGTTGTCACGGTTTAACTTTAAAAATGTTAAAGAACGACACTGAAAATAAAGATTAAACGACACAAGAAAAATATAATCGCAATACCGGGTACTTAGTACGGCACTTTCCACGAATTAAACTAGAACAACAAGACGTTGTTCATAGTGTTGTGCGACGGCCGACGACCCATCGTCGTCGAACCATTACCCGTGCGGCACTGGGCGGTGTTACCGGACATTTGTTATACTTTCTAAATGCGGTAACAATAACAAATGCGGCTGCTGCACAATTAATAAAACGTTTCTTTTTCACTTACAAAAAATTTTTTAGATATAAACCATTTATAAAGATTTATTACATAGTCACTGGGACATACTGACGCCTACCGCACTTTATCATAAACGCCGAAGGTTATCTGGTGGAAAATACTAGTACTTACTGTAATATATTTTCTTCTTCTTTAATGCTAAAAATATCAAAAACTTCATCATTACACTTGAAAGATCTGGTCAGAAATTGGGAAACATGCATTAAACAGGTTCCAAGTGTAAATTAAATAAACAGCATGCGGTGGTATACGGTGGTAAAAACCCAAATTTATATTTAATTTCAACACCCTACAAAAACCGTCATGACCATAAAGATATTTGATGACCTTAAGAATGTCACAGATTAATGTTCAGTGTTTGAACGGTGTTATTTTAATCAGTTTATTTCCTTGGTTATATGTACATCTAAACTTTGGACCCCGTCCGACTTCGGATTGGACTAATAATTATATATACATGATTATCAAAAACTTAATATTTTTTACCTTGATGCCTTATCATTATGTTTACTGACATTTCATACAGCCTATCACCTGCGCAATCACGTGCTCTCACTATGTAGTGAAGTATAAGTTTCGAAAAAGAAAAAAATATCACTACAACGAAAAGATGCTGACATAGTCGATGAAACACTTCGATAGGTCGTTGCCAATATTTACATAATTTAATGGTCATTTCTCATACCACTAAAATATCTTTTAGCCACTACTAGGTTGATCGATAGGACTAAAAAATAAATATACAACACGATCAACATTAAGTGTCCACCCTTAAACGTCGTGGGCCCTGTCGAGCGGCCATTACCGCACGATGACGGATCACTCCGCTTTCGTACAGCGTTCGGCTCTCAGCCGAGTGCACCTACTAAGGTCGCCGTCAAGGATATTATTTAGATAACAGTATCAAACGATAACGAAGTTGTCTGATAAATAAAGACTATCATCTCTCACATGAAAACTCACCAGTGTATCGGGACACAAATAGGATTTGAATCGGACACTGGCTGAGTATTATCGACGCATACAAGGGCTAACGAGTAGTAAGATTATTGAAAATATACAGTATAAATGAGATAGTACTTATTGGCGAAGGAATCAATCATCTCGCTGCCGGATGTTCTGCGTGTCGGATCTAATTAATTTAAATTATAACGTCACCGTCTGCGATACCGCGGTGCGATACCCGCTGGACCTTGGCGTTGTGCTACTCGCGGGTGAAAGCGAAACACTTCTCGAATGACTGACTCCTGATCATAATAGCTGGCAGCACGGTACGCACGACGAGGTCTCGGTCTTGCACCTGCAACCACCCGGACGGCAGGACGAGAACGTATTTTACAGCAGTCAGAGCCACCTGACGCCGAGAGTCGTGTCGCAGTCGACAATCCAATGACACGCCAGCTATCAGTTCATTATCCGTTCATATCATTTTGCGACATTTTACAATAACCTCATGACATAAAAGCACATTGAAGTAAATTAAGTTTTTGATGGTGTTGAAACTTTTGCACCGTACACGCAACACTAGCACGCCGCGAAGTAAGATGCTTCTAGGAATATCAATTTGCTGTTAAATGGGCGATTACAGTGTAGTTAACAACACGTGCTGTACAAATGTATGGAACAAGCAAGTCAATACCGAGTACAAGAAAAATACGAAAACCAACCCCATGATGACTGCGATAAAATTATCAATCAATTAATATTTTTATTTGCAGGATAACATTTTCAGTTGTTGTGTGGTATGGTAGGTTTTACGTTACTCTGGAGACTCCTGACCGTTGCAGCCTTTCGGGCATTCATGCAATTAATATAAATATATATCAATGAATTATTATCATATTGTATTTTTGTTCGATTAAATACGTCAAATAATAATAATAATAAATTATCAGTTAAAATTACATGTATGTTATTAATTTATGTGATGTCCTAAGATGGTCTGTTGCTGTGGGGCTCGGCTGCTGATATTTAATTAATTTTTATATTACAAAAAAGCGCAGTGCACGCCATTTACAACCTCAGGTCTGGGGACTCGCTTAGAGATTTCTTTAAAGAAATCGATATATTAACTGCTATATCACAATACATTTTAGATTGTATTACATATTATACTTTCAAAAATACTCTGATAGTTTTTATAGAAAGAGTGCATTAATACTAGAAATAAGGATAAACGGGTGGTACCAAATTTTAGACTTAGCAAAACCGGTGGCTGGTTCATGGATAGGTGTGTGAATATTTATTATAATATTCCGTTAGAATTGACGAAAATGTTATATTTTTAATTAAAAACTCACGTTAAAAGCATTCTTATGAAAAAAGCTTGTTACAAATTAGATGATTACTTTAAAGGCAAGACTGCTTGGACATGAGTTTAATATATATATGGGGACCGTAAGAATGAGTAGGAAAATTTCCCTTGTGAATTTCAAGACGTTTCTTCTTCCAGGACCATTCTCGGAAGGGATTTGTTGAAGCGCTAGCGTATTCTGACGTTCCCAGTATTTGAAAAACCTACTTAATATAATTATATTTTGTTTCATTCATTTATTCACGAGTCCGCGGTGGGTGTGAAGCGAAGGGAAATAGGTAATCGTACAACCTTTTAAAAAGAAATTTGTAGTAGCGTACACAATTATCTTAACTTGTAAAATTTAAAATCAGAATTAATATTAATTAGTAATTAAACTTTAAGTACGGATAAGTTATTTTTTTATCAAAATAACGTCCCAAGAATTTTTGGCAGCGTCAAAAAATATTTCGTGTCTTGAGAAGATAAAACCTTCAGAGGTGAAATTAAAATTGAATACAATAGTTTTGCACAACAGAATTATAGACTTTACATCTGAATTCATATGACAAAGAGAGAGAGAGCGAGAGAGATCTCCACGAATGAAAACGGCACATATTGAAACATTCTTTTACCATTTGAAAGGTACGTTATTCCGAATGGACATAGGTTGTATGGTAAAAAATACCTCGCCCTCTCTGTCTGATTGCGATTATATCAAAAATAAAAATAAAATAACGAGCAGAATTTCCTTTGATTGAAATTTGATGATTCATTCGAACGTAATAATCTTATTTCTCGAAGCAAAGCGAGGGTGGATGGATTACTAATGCATAATATATTTTTTTGATTTTTTTTAGGCTTTATATTTTATAATTATATAAAAACCATCATTGACGCTTGAGCAAACAGCTTTTTAGTAAATTTCAAATAGGAGGAGATTCTGTTTGCGTGAGTGTAAAAAGAATCGCTAAAAGTTTGAAGTACATACCGTCGGATGTAACTAAACATGTATAATTTCTACCTAGGTTCAGTCTAAATAGATCGCATGGACAGAAAAGACAAAGCGTGGGCCGGATCAATAGTCTATGACGCACGATTGAAGGAATAGCGTATTTGGCCAATCCTCAGTCACCTGGAGGGTCTCGCTATGCCACCTTACACTGGTTGGGTTTTACCTCAAGAAAGAAAAAAAGTATGGTTAAATTTTTCACGTTGATCATGGGTACTTTGATAGAGATTACATTCTTACTTAATTACGTAATAATTAACCTTAATAATTCTTACGTAATTACTAAACCAGTTTGAATTTAATAAAAAACATTTGCATTTTTCTATTACATTACCTGCCAATGTCATTTACTACCATAGGAAGTGTGGAAAAATCACAATGCGTATTCATCACATCACGAACTGATTCCTACTGAGATTAAAATGTGTCGAGGGTGGTACCTAATGTGAGCATTTACATATTACTGTTTTTCGTATAAAGAAATGTTTACACGTTCACACCCCCACAACCCCGCATTAGGATTAACTGTGTTGCGGGTGGCATGGACATACACAAATATGACATCACAAACACCCGTGACCCGAGAACAAACATTTATCTGTCACGTAAATGTATGACAATGATGATGATGTATGATACACCTACAGCCACAACCACGTTCTTGAAAAAACAAATCCGATTTCGAGAAGTAAAACTGATTTCATGATTGGATTGTGCCTGTATGGATTGGATTATGGCACGTATAGAGTGACATGTGACGACAGGCGACGGAAACCCAGTGTCCATAACCTTCGGTCTAACTGTACCCGCGCGGTTGCCGCGTCCTACGTGCGATGAAACGCAATAAGCGTATCGAGTAACCCCTTGTACGACGATTTATCTTTTACCTCTGCATCATCACATTTTATGCATTTGATCTAATTGAGCAACTCGTATCATTTATTTAACAATATAACAGAATTTACACCAAACCCAACTCCTATAATAAAATATACAAGCATTTAAAAGCCATCGAGCAGGCGTGAATCTTAGGCATAGGATGTTTTTGTCCCGAATTATTATGTAATTTAGGTTATCCCTTACATATTTTATTTATTATTATTGAGTATTAATTTAGACAATAGTTTTCGATAACTAGCCAGTGGTGTACCTAATAATATCACTAGTATTATGTATTACTTATATGTTTAATGTGTAAAGGTGCGGCTTGTGTTAAACCGTGTAGGGAGTGTCAGGTGGGCGAGCGGCGGTGGACGCCGTTCAAATCATTTTCGTAGTTGCAATGTTTACAGTCGATGACTGCCAGCCAGGCAACCGTTCTCTCCATAACTCACTGCGTACTGTAACACAGTTTTCCACATCGAACAACACCAAATCAAACCACGTCTATTTTTATTATTGTTGATGTATCACATGTCACACGTGGCACACTGATCCATCGAGTACATTTATGGAGTCACACCTGACAATACACACCGTACACCGTACACAACACGACTGGCCGACAGGTGTCTTGTTGCCGAGGAGCGAACGTGCGCTGATCGAAACGCAACCGTCTTCATCCCAAATATACATTTTTAAGTGCTGCCATTCTTTGCTTCTGGCTTAGATTTCTTATTGATATATAAAAATAGAAGGCGTGAAGTGTCTGATATGAAATCGTAAGAAACTATTAGAAGATATTACGGAAATACCATTAAACTAGTTGCAAAACTATAACAGATATATAAATACTGCTTTAGTGTTAGTTTTGCATTTCGTGGCAATACAGGAAGATGAAAGACCTTTGGTATCTAATGTGAAATTTTAAAGAGAACCAATTATTCGCATATAAAAAACTTGTCAATGGTGTAACAATATAAAATAGTCTATAAATACACCGTTCCAACGATGAGGTTAGTAATAGGAAAAGGACGAGTTTATAAGATGACAAAAAGCGACGAGTGTAACTTAGTTTACAGAAATAAAATATCTAATAAAATTAAGGGATATTTCTTAAAATATCCCAATAAAAACACTTATTAACGAGCGAAGTCACAAATCAAATTACATTTGCCAGCCACATATAGTGAAGTTCCATCTATTTCCTATGTAAAAATTTTACCCCTACTACGATACCTCAAAATTTTAAACAAATCCATACAGTAGTTTCGGGGCCAAGTCGGAACGATACCACTATTACAGATAATTCTAAAACACGTTACTTTATTTGTGTATCGCGTAATTACTTACTTCAATTTTATTTATTGGTTAGAGTACGAATAATTACGGATAACTTCAGTACCCCTAGTTATTTTGCACCTGTATTATCTGTTTTGTTTTATGGCTGAATACCAGAAAAGGACCTTGAAACAAAGTATGTGGATACATATGTACGTACCGTACGCACGTAGGTATGTATACCTATATGTTATAAAGAAGTTTTTAAAAAGAATTAAATAATATGTGTCCGTGTATGTAGTTACTTTTATCTTTATATATGAGATACCTACCGATGTAGGTAACTACTTTCAGTTAGGAGATATTTGCATAATATTAAGACGCCTGAATTGACGACAATTTTACGAGGTACCTCGTTATCTAAACAAATTACTTTCAGGGACGATACGATGTGCTTCACAACGACACTTATTGTTATCCTTATTATTCGAAGGGGGTTTTGTCATGCAGTGCACTATTTCACTGTCATATCGTATAAATATATAAGTATATTTCTAGCATATTCCTGAGGTACCGTAATATTTCATTTCAAAGAATCATAATGCATGTTTCGCTAGATTCTCAACGTCTAAAAGAATCTTGGTTGAAAATGAAAACAATTCAATATAAAAAAATATTTAGTGTGTCTGAACAGGATGAGAAAAGATGAACGGGCACATTCACTAGTTGCGAGAAAAAAATACATGAAATTACTTTCAAACGCGAAAAAATCTTTTTTATGTATATGTACCCGCAACCCGCATTCATTACCACGTCGAAAGTGAAAACTTTTCGAGGCCGCAATTAACCACGCTACAAAAACGTACTATGCTATGATTTTAGACTTCATTTCACTCAAATTTTATCTATTAAATACTTTAATTATGGAACGACGAGCAGTTTATTATCGTGGTATTTACTTTTCACAGTTCTATTATAATCTGCGCGGTACGTCACTGATAACAGCACGCATAAAAAAACTTACGTATATGTCGAACGGTTGCGCCATATAACAAATTAATGAAAGAACGAACCTGCTATCCTGAGAACCGCCCGGTCTGCCGGATCCAGCTGCAGTATGGACAAAGGCTTGTCCTTCGCCCATTCTTTCAAGCTGAAGTCGTTTTCAAATTCCATATTTTTGTCATCCAAAACACGCAATTTCACGCGAACTCTCGCACATAGCTGAATCAATCTCACGGCACAACACTAACCTCGAATTTTACACATTATCATAACTTTTAGATAACGTTACACACCAATAAAAAGTAAACAAAACGTTACGCTCATTGTAAAATGAAAATCAATAAACGCTATACAAACTCACTATGGATACAGCACTGCGTACCCAATATTTGTCACCAGATGATCCACACTTCAACACTTCGACAATACAGGAACATATAACAATGTACGTAAAATTAACTAAATAAATTCGAATTTCAAAGGCACGGAGTGACAGCAGTGTCTTAGGTTAACAAAAGCACCGAGTTTCATACACCAAACCGGCAGGCAGACATAATGCGACTGGTTAAGGTACTCTGTGGCGACTGGCTTTGCCTAGTTCAAAAAAGAGCCGCATGTCGCCATTTTCGCTCAGCTGTTTCCGCGCACGCTCACATATTATTACTCGGCTGAGTTGAGTAGTCTCTACTCATCATTAGTACCACCAATACTTATGGCCTTTCTTATTTACTTTCTTTAAAGTGTGTCACACAGCACCTGCTGCCATCTAGGTTTTGTGTAAATACATTCAATCGTAAACCTAAATCCAAATCATTGAGGTGGTGTTGACATATTCAAATTATAAAATTATTTGACGTAAATTTTAAACAAAATTCGATTCGATTGCAAATAAACTTCACTGCGATTTTGTAAGTTATTGTCTGAGTTAGCTTACACTTCGTGTTCTGCGCATGCAATTCTCTATTTAAATTAATTAAATTAACTATTTAAATTTATTGGATAATTGCTTGTTGGACTTTGGAAATTAAAATTAAAATAAATTAATCAACGAAACTATACTGAAATGTGTAATGGTAAAAAATATTTACTATTAATAACAATTATCCTAAATTATTCTGATATTTTTCTTACAATTGAAGTAGAATACTTATTGTAACATATATTTGGACAGTTAATTAAATACTATTACGTAAAACTTTTTACTATAACTTTATACTAATAAACTTTGTACTAATAAACGTGTTAGAATACTGAAATCTTACTTTACAGTACCTACTTATTAGTATCATGAGTATTATCTTAGCTTTGACGCTAATATTCTATACGTATAGTAACGTACAAACGCACACACACACACATTATTTATTAGATATTATATTTATTTAATTTTATTTAACTATTAACGCACACATAGAACTATGACTTTGTCTTTTTCCATTTATTTTATCTTTAGTTCATCAATTTATTTATTTTAGTTCCTTTTTGGAACAAAAGATCTAGGAGACGCAGGGCAATCTAGCGTGGGAGCTAATGGTTTTAATTACACGCCACTAAAACCTATTTTTCAGCTTTTTTCCTTTAAAAAAATATAATTATGTACCTAAAATGTTTAATTATATTCACGGATTTCCTCTTTCGCAATTTTGGTACAAAAAAAAAATTATTTCCTATCATATAAGCATAGAGTTAATATACAAATAAGCAATATTATTTGCAACACTGTATCCTAGCAACGAATGTGTCAATTAAAATTAGGGATTTCGATATGAATTTCGGATCTGGATATGGATACGAATATATAAATAATATTTTATCGATTTCAGTTACGGTACGTACGTTTCAAGTACGGATATGAAGTTATTACAGATTATCCGAATGTTTCGGTTTATTTCATTTATGGATCATGATTTATGAATAGGAAAAAAATATTTAGAAGATTTGAGTTTATTTCTAGATATTTTGTGTCACAGAAAAAAAGAATAGCCTTAAACATTAAATAACAAAAACTATTAAAAATGAGAGTAACGCAGTTAACGTATCTGCTCGGCCGGTGAAAACCTGTCATAACGTGTTTCATTTAGACTCTGCTTCTATCTGAAATTATTTAAAACATTTTTATCGGGTTCAGTTACGGTTTTGATCATATTTTTATTTCGGATATCACATAGTTTTGGTTACGGTTACGGAGTTCGACATCCCTGATTAACGTCAATTTGGCGATGTTTATGATTTTGGAAGCAGATAATCAAATTTCTTATTTTAATGAGTTTCAGAAAACATTGTAAACAACGAATCTTTATATAAATAGTAGAACAATTTTTTTTTATTTTCATAGTATTCAATGGCACCATAATAAATGAAAGTACTTGTCGTTTGTAATTTTATGTGAGGTATAGTGTCCCAAATTTTTGTTTTATCAATAACTTCGCAATTATTTCACGAACCGGGGACCCACATACAAAGGTTTGTTTCTTGATCTTCTGTTGTGTTACAAAAGCTTGGGAAGTGAATATTGCAATACTATAAACTGCAGAACTCGTTATACGTACTAAAAACGGAAGTTTTAGGATCGTTCAAATTTTGTGATACTTGATAATGAATGACTTTGAGCGAGGCTCTCTAAAGGTAATTGAGTATTTTATAAAAAATTGTAACAATGAAGTAAGAAAATATCTCATTGCGAATATTCATAAATGTTTAACACTGTCATGTGTAGGCACATTGGAAGCATAATTTTCGACGGTATGTCTGTCCGAGAATTTTACATAAATACAAGGTTACACTTAAACATTAAAATTGTGTATATTAATTTTATACCCATTAAGTCTCATAAGTATTATAAATACAAATTGTTGAATGTTAGGCAATTTATAGTGTTATACTTTATTGATCATAATCCATATCTGTCTCATTAATGGGCTTGTGAGAAGTTTCTTCCTTCATACACCTTCGAGAATTATATGAAGGATAATAATTTTTTTATAATTAGACTCATCATTATCTCTCAAACCACCTTTAAAAGGTGGCACTCTTTAATGGGGTTTGGAATTCGTTTTTATAATTAGGTTCCAAAGTTTTAAGCAACAAGTTAAAGCGCAACTCATAGGCGAAGGATATTAAGGTGTAGATGAATATATTAATCACAAGGATGTCTAGAAATAATAAGTGTCGAAATCAGTTCTGCGTAGGTTAATACTTTGTAATTGCCATGTGTTGTTTAAAAGATGTGCTGAGCAGTTCTGTTCACTCTTTATTCTCCTCAATGTTACCTGTCATGTCAGGCACCTTTTTGAACCGTAGTAATAGCAAAAAATTACATGCATAAGTGTTTTTCAGAATATTTAAATGATTTTGAAATAGAATTTCATTTTAACACATAATTGAGTAATTTTGAACTTATGATATGCACACCTATTATATTATTATTTTTGATTTTAATCATCAGCTACTTATAGGAGCCTTAATATATGTTGATTCTTTATAATTGGTTCATTAAAGTATGGGGACATACTCATACTCATTCATATTGACCATCACAAGTAATGGACATGCTGCAGTGCAATATACAAAAGGAGCAGGCAAGTAGGCCCATAAGAATATGGAAAGGTTACATCCATTTGACTTTCAGGCAGACTGTATTTTGGGCAAGAGTTGCAACAACATAAGGAGCTTAGTGGAAACAGGTGGAGGAGACCTGTGCCAAAAGGCATGCAAAATTGTAAGAATTTTTATAAACAAAATAGCACTATTCTAATTTTCTTTTAGAAAAAAACTTAATTTTCAGATTGAAATGATAGACATAATTGAAATTATTACTATTTTTTTAGAGTGCTACGTATGGCAATGCATCCAAGATATGCCCTCACAAGCTAACTTTCACAGGAAATTTTACACGGCAATACAGGCACTTTGACATTATGCCAGAGAGGGACAGCATGCGCCAGGACATATTGAATTCTGTGATTAGGAGAACAGAGTCCATTATGATGGAGCATCGGGATAGTGATGCAGTGAACCTATTGTATGAAGATCCCAGAGATATAATTGGTAAGGATTGTTTGACATAGTACTGTTGCCATTATGTGTTTAAGGGTACTATTTAACCCTTCCCTTATATCTTCACATTGGAAAAAGTATCTGTGCTACATTAAGACCACGCTATTACGCCGTATACGAGTCTCTAGATATCTGATACAATACTGAACGCAAAACTGCAGTTCCGCAGTATGTACATACGTATATATCATGCTTACATTTACGATAAGCATTTTTACTTTACTTTAATAGTGTTCAAACTGCACTCGTTGGGTTTGGTTATTTCAACGCCGCTGCCTTAGCCTTCCCAAACTGTACACACTACAGTTTTTTGGTCCTTCGAGTAAAGTTACAGTTTTGGATCTCAGGGCTTTAGACCAGAATTATATGTAATTTATGGTCTTTTAAACTGCTACTCACAAAAACAAACGGTTTTTGGTGGTTCAACTAAACGCTGTCACGTCGCGTTCGGTGAGCGTTTATCGGCCGTTGAGGAGTGTCTCACTACTGTGAGAACTAGTGACAAACGGTCACATTGACGTATCTACATACGGTGGAAACTAATATTACTAGTGCGTGTGTGGTTACTCTCACGTAATTATAGCAAGCACTGTGAGCCATTACTTGGCTCTGGTGTCGTCTGCTCTCGGGCTGAAAGGTGCCAACTCGTCGTGGAACAGCAACGTGTCGGCGAGTAACTCCAGCAATATAGGACAAAGTTAAGGATCCTACATACATACTGCGGAACTGCAGTTTTGCTTTCGGTATAGTATCAGATATCTAAAGACTCGTGGTCGGCGTAATAGCCCGTACGCTATTACTTATTACGATTACTTCATAAAAATTGAAACGCTAAATAACAATTGTCATGAATTACACAGTAAAAATATTATATCATTAATAGTCTCCTCTTTGTATCACATGAAACTGAGGATTTATCTTCGATTTTATATTTTTATTTTATTTTCGATTAAACAATATGAACAATATGGAAATGTTTTAGCGAAGCATTTAACATTACGCACTAGTACGGCTTCATAGATTTACATTTGCATCATGTACTGACGCATCATCTCTTCCAGGTGAAAAACCTCCGAAGCCACCAAGAAAACGGAATATTCAAGGCTTAGCAGTTACGACGCCTCGCAGCAACAAGGAAGGGCGGTCTCTTCTGAAGGACCAGAAGAGGAAGCTCACAAAGAAATACGAGGGGCTCATCACAGCATTGATGGAGAAGTGTGAGGAACAAGTACTTCTGGTTTGTACATCTTTCTGACGTGCCTATTAGCATGGAAATAGTATTACTGCTGTGTTAGTTTGGTTTCATAGCAATAATAGTGACTACTGAACATAATTCTTATGTGGGACAAGTACCGGATAGGGTTCAGCTAAATGATGAATCACATAATTATATTAGTCGTGGCATCTTTCTCACACCGACACCTCCCCACTGGTAGTGACTACGAGCTACGAGGGGACACGGGTTCGATTCCCGGCCGGGGCAAACATTAATGATAATCGTTTGTTCTCGGGTCGTGATTCTTTATGATGTCTAACTTTGTGTGTCCATGCCACCCTCAATATAATCCTAGTACGTTGTGTAAGTGTGACGGTGACGCGTTTATTTATTGATTTATTGTCAATCCTATGTCTCAACGTTAGTGGCTAATGTGGTCCATTATAATTAACTAAGATTTGCTTCACACTGCTTTTCTAGATAGCTTAAGTACTATCAGGGTGACTTACTACACTGACAATCGACTAGGAAATACCTGTATAACGTCAAGGTGCAAGTAAGATTTGGTTATACTGGTAGAATACGTAAGAGGCTGAAATGCTGAATGTAAAACACTTGTTCTAAAATGTGCGAGATACGTACATGACAATTGGCGTTCTATTATAGACATAGTTACATAAGCTACAAGTTGTCCACCGTACCATAGAAGGTTATGCTCGATAATGCTGCGTGAGCAAATTAGAATTGGCAATGAGCAAGTTATGTTGTTCGGAATACCAATAATGGCTTATAAGTAGGGTGAAGCTAGCTTATAATGTGATGGACACGCGGGTGAGACGAATCATCTTAATTTCTACCAAACTATTGAATATATTTAATATTAGCGACACGTATGCGAAATTGTTAACCTGTTACCTCCACGTGGCAAGCGAGACTGTTAGTTCTAGCAGTAGACCTTGCAGTTGCCTCATTGTGTAGGGGGCACCCATAATGTTTGAGTCCAAGCCAAAGTTTTCTTCTCGTTATGAACCCTGTTGAACTCGGCTGTACTCGTGCACGATGGTAGGGATTTATAGCTGGATAGCTGCATGCTACTACCACCATTCTAGAATCTGCTTCAAAATGTTTTCACGTGTTTCATTTGCAGTATCGGAGCGTCTCCCGCTCCTACTCGTCAGCAACGCGTCGGTAATGCCTTTGGTGTTACGGACTTATCGTCGGTGGCCCGCCTCCTCGTTTCTCTGCTATTCACATAAAAAGTAGACCTATAACGTGCAGTTTGAAATTTTGATTGGTCAAATAAAATATAAGTTCTTGTATCAAAAAGTATGACAATATTTAGGTTATTTAATTTCGAAAACTCAAATAAGGTATGCTTTGTTCGATTCGACTGTACTGCGCCCGTTGTACGTCGATCAGTTGTACGTTTCCGTGTAATGAATGCCAAGAGATTAGCGGACCTTCATCGAGATCGTCGTACCCATCCTCCACGGTTTCGTAATCTGTTGTCTGTTGTCGCTCGTCCGACGCCGCGACGGTGTCGTGTGTCGTTCAGTGTGCCGGGACGGACGAGGGGACGGATCGATTTAAGGGTACCTTATGTGGGCTTTGTCACATCCATTGTACATGTTAATGCCTGTTGTACTATATAAATTAAATAATTATTTATGTGCGGGAATCCAGTCAGACCAGGTTCTAGATCATTTAAACTTCAGCTTATTAGTACACAGGTACACTACGTGTTTGTTTAATCGCTAAATGATCGTGTATAGCTCTTAGAGTATGTTAACGGCAATGTTTCATGTTTCGGAATCGGCAGGCGCTTTTAAATATTGAAGTCAACTTTGAAATTAATTTACTGAAAACTGATTTTTTGAAATAAATAATTATACACAATACATAATATTACAAAGATTTGAAACTCACAGATATCCGAGAAGGAGTCTCACGTGACGAAGTTGAAAGAGAAGCTCAAAGTCGTATTAGAGTACAACAGGTTGTTCGCGGACGAGAACGATCGACTCAGGGCCGAGCGCGCCGCCCTCGTCACTTACACTGAAGACTGTAAGCGGGCTTTGAATGAGCAACGGGAGGTTGTAGGAGAGATGGAGAGAAGATGCAAAAAATTGGAGGAGAAAGTCAAGCAGCACGAGGTGTCCGACGAGGGTGAGCTGAATAGGCAGGCACTTTGTTCAGAGCATCCGGTCACTTACCTCCACCGCAGTCGCTACTTCTTTAGTCCATGATTAGGTTATGGCATAAATAGTCTCATCGGGAGTAGAAATCCTACCGACTTTACCGAAAATGTGACCGACTTTAGGCTGCATTGTAGTTATTTTAACATAGCTAATGATCGATATAAGTACCAATATGAAACATACCTAATAATTATGGGCAGCAAATAGACGTCCGCAGGGTTCATGTAGAAGATTAGTAAGACGCAGTGGCAGATCAAAAACTATTTCAACTTATCGAACATTACGAGTACTTCATCTAAACATTGTTATTCATTGTCGGTCATTGTTAAAGCACCTTTTCGAAACGGTGGTAGAAGCAAAAAAATGACGTTCATAAGGGTATTTACTGAATACCTATATGATTAAATGATTTTGAATTTGAATTTAAACGTTGGAGTGTCGCAACAACAACTGCTCACTAGCTACGTCGGCGTGGAAGTAGATCAAGTTAAGAGAATCGAGTTCGTCGACGAAGCTGATCTTTTTCAGAACAGGCAGAGCCGTCGACGGCGATCCCGCTGGTGGAAGTTTGCATGAGCTGCAGCAGCCGGCAGATCCTGTTGCAGCAGGCACGAGATCAGAACACCAGGCTTCAGAAGGATATGTTAGGATTGAAGGATGTTTTGTACAGGTATCGGCTGATAAACCAGTTCATTACTGTTCTAAACGAGTTGCGAACGATATCTTTTATTGCTTCGAATAATTTTATTGAAATTCTGTCTTCCAGACTAAACGTCCAGCTGTCGCGCTACCAAGAGAAGATTCGCTCGACCGGACCGATTCCGGTGACGGACGTGAGCCGGCTCGGAGACGGACTTGACTCTCTCATCACGGCGAGTGTGGGACAGAGGCGAGGTGATTGTTTTAAAGGAATTCTCCAAGTTTCCATTGTATGCTGAGTGGTCTCTCCACTTCTAAATTAAACACATCTGTACATGTGCGGGGAAAGTTCACGGTTGGCAATTTTGATGCTTAGAATAAAATTGTATCTGCAGCTTCGTCACAATGTATTTTTCTATGTAACCTACCGACAAAAGAGCAAAGCGAGCACTGTTGACATTAAACGAACTGAAATCCCCTCATTATTTCTGTCTCTCCGATTCGGCAGCAAAACATTTTTAAAATATTGCACGGTCGGTTTTAAAAGAAAGGTGGCGGCCAGCTAGGTGGGCAGAATACCCTACTACCGTGTAAGTGCGACGGCACTTGGCCGAGTGTTACAGAACGTTGCGACCACCGACACGAGGGCCCGTTCGCTACACCCTCGTTCATTCAGCAGGAGCATCACGAGCAAGCGAGGTTCGCTCGGGTTCAAGGGTCGATGGCGCCTCTCACATCCCAAATTCAAATTTCATAACAGTTCTTCTTAAAACACAACTTCTGGAATCTGTAAAAATCTTAAAAGAAATTTTTTATTACAGCAATATATTATTTTATTTAAAAATAATTAAGATAATTTGAGTTAGCGATGCCATTCATCAGTAAAAGAAGTGCATATCTGTATGAGTCGATTGTTTCAGATGCGGTACGAACTGAAGAATCTCACTCCAACAGAAGTAACGTCGGGGGTAACGAGGAGGCGGCGCCCCCGCCGCGCGCCCTCGCCGTCGACCGGTCCGGACTGTTGAGCGCGCAGGCGTTAGGTGAACGCACTTCTATACACAGTACACACCCACTGTTTGCGAGCATATTTTGTAGGCGAATTTTGCCAACTCTACTTTTTAAATCGAAAGTTAAAATTTTACTGAAACATTGGTAATATATGTACCTCTTTAATTATTAATTTTTTGTCATTGCACAAGTTAGTGCTTGACAACAATCCCACCTGATGGTAAGTGGTGATGAAATCTAAGACGTAGAACGCACTAACTCATATAAGCCTATTCACTCTCCTCTCGAAGACTGTTGTAGCGGAAGTAGGCGGGGACACAGATGCGGGCAAGTTAAGGGACAGGTCCTGTGCAGTGCGCATAACGCTGGCATTTTTTTTGTCGAGTTGTCTGTAAACCGGGATGTGCCCTATAGAAAACCGACAGATTGTCAAATTTGCACCTGTGCTTCAGGCTTTGCGGATTGGCTTTGACCAGATCTGGGTCACCAATGAGTCTCATTGCACGCCACTTCATCGATATTTCGTCGAGTCCAAATCTGATAGATGACGATTAATGGGATATGAACCTCGATGATAATTTAAAATATCTTTTTATTAATTTAATTACAGCACCGCTTTTTGACGCGTATCAAGAAAACCTCGAAGAGAAAGACAATCTCATCCGGGACTACGAGAAACAATTTGAGAATATGAACAAGAAGTCCAAGCAGATCGTCATCGAGAACAAATCGCTGAACGAAAGAGTCGGGTTATTGGAGAATGAGCTGGCGCAAGCGAGACAGAGCTACAAGAGGCTCACCGTGGAAAAAGAGACGGCGGATATCGAAAAGATCACGTTGTCCGAACGAGCAGAAAAGGCAGAGTCTAAGCTGAAAGAGGTGTACGAATTGTACGAAGATAAGAGTGAGTGTCGTTAATTAATTATTTCGCTTACATCTTGCGGTTCATTCGACGGCTTCAGTTCGAGTGCTTCCCGGCCACAGTAGCGCCACCTCGCCGGATCAGTGTGAACTCGTCAGTGATCAGTAGTGAATAGTCGACTCACTGATTAACGAAAGTAAGTCTCATCAGTAACACATAGGTACTGCGGAGTGAAGTATTTTTATTTTATCTTAGTTAACACTAAAATTGATGGATTAGCTTTAGTGTTAATTTACGTCGCTCGGCCTCCGGGCGCGTGTAAGTGAGAGTGCGTTCTTCAGTGGCAGCGATGACGCGCGACTACGAGACGGTGCACCGCGAGTACTATGCGGTGAAGAGCGCGCTGGGCGCGTGCGCGGGCCGCGCGGCGCGCACCGTGCCCGCCGACCTGCACGAGCGCCGGCTCGACCACTGCAAGCGGTACGAGATCGTCTCACACTATATTTTTGATAATATCATGTATGTTAAAAAATACTCTGTTAGTTTTCTTAGAAAGAGTAATGTTCACAATATTAATACTAGGAGTAAGGCTAAACTGATTGTTCCAAATTTCAGACTAAGCAAAACTGGTGGCTCTTTCATGGGTAGATGTATAAATATTTATAATAAAATTCCATTACAATTGACAGAAATGCCATATTGTAAATTAAGAATTCACATTAAAAGTATTCTTATGCGGAAAGGTTAACTAGATGATTACTTGATCATGATGGATGTTTTCTGTAATTGCGAGTAGGAAAAAAAAACTCGGGAGTTTCTTGCCGCTTCTTCTTCCGGGACCAGTCACGGTAGGGATCTGTTGAAGCGATGGTGTAGTTTGACGTTCAAAAGGTGTTTGTAAAAACCAACTTCCAATAAAATATCATTTCATTACATTTCTCGTCAGGGCTATTAATACGAGTATAATTTTATAACAAACAGCGTACAGCTTTGTGAACGCGTCTCACGGCCGCATCATCGGTCTGTGTTCTGAGTGGACTTGTGCGTGGGCTTGCTGTATCAAGGAGTTGGTCGGCTGTACGATTGTGACCGTGGGGAACTTATTATGATTTGAGATTAGGAATGTCCCAGCACAGAAAAACGAAGTTTAGTGAGCCACTGGAGATTTTTAAACAGGATATTGTAATAGATTTAGATGATTCTTATTGAATGTTAGCAGTACATTGTAAAACTGTGATGTACTGTACATCACACTACAGTTATAATTCATGATAAAGTTAGAATAAGCGTCGGTCGAGGCGGTGGCGCCGTGCAACAGATCGTCCTATTGGAGGTCCATGTAGTCTAAGCCGGGGAGATACTCGTGCACGTTGGTAGGTTTGGTGAACAGTGTGGGTTACGGATTCTGGTCGGCTTAAGTAGGAGGGTGAGGATGGCCGGACAGATACAATACCTCACCACCGTGCAAGCACCGTCAGTGTATTTACCGTCGGTTGTCGGCTATCGGCATAATTATGGTATCTCTCGATATGCGCATGTTCAGGCGGCCGTACCCGTCATGTACCCTAGGTTTCAGTTACCTGCCGCATTGCTTTTCCATTTCGGTCTGATGGAGGCCGCCGGTGGCTGAAGCTCGTCGTCTACAAACGCATCACTGCGCTCGGACGTCAAAACGACACGTTACGCCGCCCCACGTCGGACAACGCTGAATTTAATCAAAGCGTTTAATAATCGGTTCACTTGGCAATTTTCAAGCACTGCAATTCACGTTGTAACGTGCAGGTTGTTAGAGGAACTGAAACACCAGTACGGCATTGAGAGCGAGCGGCGCGCGGGCCAGCTGCAGCAGGCGCAGGAGCAGCTGCGTGCCGCGGAGCAGCAGCTGGCCGCCGCGCGGGAGGAGCTCGCCGCCGCTCTCAAGAACGTTAAGTACGTTTTGCAATCGACTATGAAGCCTCGGGTCTGCGGCAGTTTGACGAGTATGTAGCTATGTAGCCCATCTGGTGTTGGATTACTGCAAAACGTTAAATTTGCTAGATATCTCCATTTGAAAACGGGCTCAAAAGAATTGCTGCTTCTGAGGTCTAAGGAGGAATACCTAATTTGCAATGTTAGGTAGCAATTCCTTTAAATTGAATGTAATTATTGGCCAAAAATACTTTTTACAAATTTACTAAAGCGGGCCGCGGACCAAATGCAACTGCTCCAACTTCTGCTCGGCGTCACTTTTATATTAGAATATGTTGGCTCGGCAACAATTATCCTTTACAAACTGAATGTCACAGTAAGAATCTGGGAATTCGTTTCAAAATCTTGCATAAAGAACAAGTGTCGTGGTGGATGTCGGCCGGGGGACCCGAACGAACACAAGATCTTGTGTTTGTGAACGTTGTGATTATGTAAGGGTCCGTTCCAGGGCAAGGGTCGCTCCGTACTTAAAGAGATATGAGACGCTTGCTGATGTTATTGCATGCGTAGGTTGTA
>PDGT01000092.1:1280808-1300365 GCA_003671415.1 Megathymus violae
ATAACGTACCATGCGTAGTTCGCTATTTCTTTGTGTACGTGGACATGCTGAGAGTAGGTATAAGTATTTGTGATATTTTCCGCATAGGCTTTCGTGGTTTTGGTTTAAATGTATATTTTTATACCGTACAATTAATTTATACGTACCGACATTTTACCACACAGCAGGATTCTTTAAGACAGGACACTGTGAAAGCATACAAATTAACAAATCTACAATTGCAACGTCAGCAAATTGTCTTTTCTTTCTTTATAAGTAACGGTTTAGTTTAGAGATAAAGGTGCCGCATCGAAGCTCAATATCTATAACGTTATCGATCATCGATATGTATCACGAAAAGAATAAAAAGAAACCGACGGACGAAGGAAGGACGACGGATAGATCAATAAAATACTGAGCTGTACCCGATCAAATTCCTTCTTGGGTACCTTGAATATAACTCTAAATATAATGTGACTCCGTGGAGGTCAGAAGATGGAGGGACCAAATTTTATAAATGTGTAAAATTGTTAGAGGTGAGGTGGATGGACAGTACACTCCTAGAGGAGGAGTTGTGTAGACCTCACGCTCCCAACAACTACCGTCGAGGTAGGAAGCACGAGCCGCTCGAAGTCCCCCCATGTACGGCGCGACGACGGTCCCTCACTGCGCTCGATGCTCTCCAGCACGCAGCACCGCACTGTGACGTGTTTGCTGATGAATGGAAGACGATTTCATCCGAGTGTCTGCAGTACTGCGAACTGAGTGCGTGATGTATGTAAGGATTATTGACTTATTTGAATTAGCATTGTTTGCTTTTGTTTTTACAATTGACATCGGTTCGCGAATTGAATTCATGTTTAATGTCGTTTCTATTTACATTATTCCATTTAATTGTATTTATATTGACATTGTATACTTACTATCTTTGACATTGTATATAATTAATTAATTTTAAGGGTTTTTATTTAATAACTCATAAAAAATTGATATTTCTAATTTTTGTGTAAATTGTTCATATTTTAAATTTTCTTCTTGTGATCCAACGCTTAAAATGTTTACCATTATTATTTAGCGTATTCAAATAAATAAAATAAACAGTTTCATGCGGATATCAATAACTACAACAGAGAGAGGCGTTCCTTGTTTAGTCGCACCTACCTCACTGAATAACTAATTCTTGATATACAACAAAATCCGTTTCAATAAAATAAAAACGGGAGTTTTTAAATGTTCACGAGTGTGCATACGAGTTACTGCAACTAAATTGAAGATGTGTACAGGGATCTAGTTATAAGGCCGCAATCGCACATAACTATATAATTATGTTGGCGTATAATGTACTTGTGCTTTCGGCCTCATTGTTTCAAGTAAATAGGTAAAAATGTTTATTAATATACTGATAACCATGCGCAAAACCTGGGCACACGGTGTAGACAACTATTTTGGATGATCTCCACCAGACGGTGCAGCCACGTGCGTGTTACACAAAGGAAGGTGGTACATACACGTACTTGCCTAAGAATACCGAGGAATGTCTTGGGAGTTTTCACAAATTTTTATTCTTATGACCTCAGCGAGGATCTTGAATAAATTTTTAATCTATATATTGTTACGTGTGTCAGGAGTCAGGCAGGCTCGTGAAGACGTCAAACTTATTTCCCGGAGAGCTCATTACGTCGTTAACAACACGTTCGAACACTCATAAACACCGGCATTCGCACTCGTCGATCGCAGGTATTTTGTTTCGTACAGAGAACTATTCGATTTTGTATTCGAGATCCGAATGACCCGTGGTTTTTTTTTCGAACGAACAGTTGCCGCTGGCCCTAGTGGGTTTAATAGCCCACAGCACATTGCCAACATTCCCAACAGCCTCAAGGCACTTGGAGGACTCGGGGCGAGACGTGTTTCTTTTCGGCTGCAGTTTTGTCATCGGATCGTTTAGCACATGTCTAGGCTTTTCGAACCTAGCATTGGTGTCTTTATGAGGGGAGTAAGTCACCGCCCTGACAACCAAGAAGCTGCGGTGGTAGGTGGCCGGTTCGAAGTTGCTCTTGGAAAGTCACTATATACGTCGAGCAAAGGTGGGTTGAAATTGCGATGCAGAAGACTGCAGATGGCCCGGGGCCATGCACATGAACCGATCTTGAATAGCATGAAGAATATCCGAATGCCTAGTACGTGTGCGAACTGTGCTGGCTTAGATCGTAACGGGTCGAATATAACTATTGTAAAGTGTCGTCTTGTAACATAACGACATTTTATTCTTCCCGCCTATCAGGGGATACAGTCGTCGTAGCACGAGGGCGGCCCGATTTCTGACTTTTCTGTGTGTAATGTGTGTATTCAGTGACATTCGGTAAAGTGACACACAAAGTTTATTTGACGAGTTTGACTCAAGGAATGGAGCGGTTAAGCAAGGAAATTGTCTGGGACATGTCAGTGAACCAATAATAAAAAAGTAGTGGTTAGAGGGCGGAGCCTGGAGGATATTCGGCCCTCAATTGATGGGTGACGAACCGCGCGCGGCCGTGCCCTCTGTTGATACCGATGTGCGGGTTTTCTAGAACTCTAGGCCTCGCTCGTTAATTCAACAACTTTTGTACAACATATAAGGACGACAGTCACCTAACGAGCTAGAGGCCACTTCGTAATAATATCAATATAGCCAATGCAACTAGACACTCATTTATTTGGGGTCATCTAATCGTGTCCGTTGATCGACGACAGTCGCCGTCGTGCTCCGTGGACCGGCTGCTGATATCGCGCACGGGCGACCCGCAGCTCGCGGCCGCCGAGTACTACTGCGGCACCGGCACGCTGTACAACGTGCTGTCCGTCGGCCAGAAGATCAGTATAGGTTTGGTTTATTTGATTTTGTTTATTTACAGTAACGGCTGTCGACGGAGCGGACGGGAGTGACCGTGGTCGAGGTCGCGTCTGTAAGACACATTTGAAATATGGTCAGGAACTGACATTAGATTGCGAGGTAGTTTTGTTTAGGCCTGCAGACGTTATCATAATGTTTTATTCACTTAAGTACGGATGGCATAAGCTCTATTATCATGTAACGTAAGATGAATACATTAATGACAAGGACGTCTGGAAATAATAGTGTCGAAACCAGTTCCGCACAGGTTTATACTTACTTTGTAATTACCATGTGTTGTTTAAACGATGTGTTGAGGAATTTCTTTCGCCGTTTTTTCTCTTTAATGTTAAAGCACCTTTTCGAAACTGTAGTAGAAGCAAAAAATGACGCGCATAAGTCTATTTAAAGAATACCTATATGATTAAATGATTTCGAATAATATATTAATTTCATGAATATTATACATATATAAGTAAACTTACTTAAATATATGTATAAATATACTAATATTGTACATTATTGCAATAACATTAATAAAACTACGTAATTACGTACCCTACGGCTGAAATATTTGTGTTAAATCTTGACACGATGCCGTGTTTGTTGTAACAAATCTGCAAGTTGTCGGTATCCAGGTCTCGTAACAACCAGAGGCAGCGGAGGCGGCCGGTTCTACTGCGAGCTCCGGGCGCAGCCCATTAGCTCCAATCCCCCCGGTCCCACCTGCAGCTGCGGATACAAGAAAGTGGTGAGTTTAGCTCACGGCTCGAAGCTCGTAGTTCACTCGAATCCCCATGCTCCTTCAAACATAATCACGTGTGGGCAAAACGTGAGATACCTACGGGTAACACGCAAGCGGCAATAGGAACACTCGATACATTTATTATTATTTAGGGCAGTTATAACGGTAATACTTTTATTACCTATATAACTATATGAACGAGCCGTAGAACTAAAATTGCGTAGCGGTTGGCGGAGATGTTAAGTGTCGCCTCCCCGTTTAAATGATTCACGTCATGGCACGACTCCCGCAATTGCATAACACACAAAGCTAAGGCTGCTTGGACATGAGTTTAATATATAGTCCATAATATGGTGCTTTCTGTAACTGTGAGTAGGAAAAAAACTCTTCCGGAGTTTCTTGCCGCTTCTTCATCCGGGACCGCTCACGGTGGGCATTTGTTGAAGCGATGGTGTAATTTTACGTTCTTTGAAGTGTTTATAAAAACCAACTTCGAATAAATATTATTTCATTTAATTTATTAAAATAGGAAAAAAAAATAAGCAAATACACCAAACAACACCTTTTGCACCATCCGATACAATACAATGACAAATACTGAAGTAGAGGATTTTTGTTGCACACGATAACTTCAACATTCAAAATTACATATATTAATTGCGTTAGCGAAATGACTTTATGCTATTAATAATTGTAACAACACACAATTATTATTATATAATAAATACTCACACGACAACGCCCACTTACGCACAATTTATGAAATATATATATATATATATATATTAAACGTTTACACACTCACACCCCCGCACTAGGATTCCCTGTGTTGCGGGTGGCATGGACATACACAATTATCACATCACATACACCCATGACCCGAGAACAAACATTTATCTGTCACATAAATGTCTGCCCCGGCCGGGAATCGAACCCGGGACCCCTCGCTCGGCAGGCAGGGTCGCTACTAACTGGGCTACGGGGTCGTCTAAATTTTTAATTAATTTCTGAGCGTGTGTAACTAATTGTGACTACTTTATTTTTACATTGTTTATAAATACACTTGTTGTGGAAGACGGGGCATGCCTCCCGAAGGCATTCTAGTAATTCTTATAAGGAATACTACAAAAGCATATATTTCTATATAATCACAGTAAATAAATATTTTGATTCACCAAGAACCGCATCGTGGGCGGAGACCCCACCCAACCCAACGAGTACCCGATGATGGCCGGAATAGTGTACCGCGAACAATCCAGCATTAAGTGTGGCGCGACCATCATCTCCAACCGGCACGTTCTCACCGCGGGACACTGCGTGGTCAGGCGGACCGTCTCTGACACGGCCGTCATAGTCGGCGAACACGACGTTAGCACCGGCAGTAAGTTTAGTATCACTACACTGGAGCACACCATCGATATCACCTACACGCTTCCAGTCAAACAACACTGCACGAAGAACAAGGACACATGAAGGGAGGTGGAAGCTAGCCGGCCCGGTGGAAAAACTCAACAACCGTGCACGAGTACCGGCAGCATTAAGCCGAGCATCAACCGGAGGGATCCAGCGCTATCGCATCGTCCGTGGCGTCACAGTAGAAGCATAATGAGTTTTAGTAACTAGTCGACAAACGTGCAGACGAGCCATCCGACGGTATGTGGTAACAGGCACCCATAGGTTTACGTAACACGAAAGGCACCAATGTAGTGTTGCCGACCGGAAAGCGAGCGGAGGACCCCCGCATTGCTACTGGCTCTCTGACACTGAGACCGAAACAGGTATGAAACATTTCTCGGTTCAGTTTAGGAGTGTGGTAGCCAGCCAAAATATTCTACCACCATGCAAACTGAACTAGGTGGTACAGAGTTCACTGACCTTCCAATAGAAGGGACCGTTCGCTATAGACCCGTTCATCCTTACACCCCTACGCACCACTTGCTGACGCATTGATATTATTCTCAGGTGACACCTCGGCCACTCAAGGTTTCCTGGTTCAGAGTTTCACAGTTCACCCCCAGTACACCGAGTAAGTGTCACCCCTTTATATACAGGTGATTAGAAATTTGTTGGCAATCTTTTAGAGAGTGTCAATTGCACGAAAATGGTCGATGTTTGGATAGGGGTCACGTAATATAGTTGCAAATGGCCTCCCCTACATCGCCCTAACGGCTTGCCAACATATTTCTGGTCATCGTGTAAATACTTCACATTTATTTTACTATTAAATTATACACGATTTATATCATATGGCAAGCACCGCATCTCGTTGTTCATGTTCATTAATTGTAGTTAACACGAGTATCCACATATTACGTGAACACGTACAGCTACGAGTATTTGTAACGTGTGTATTATTCGATTCCCAGTACCAATTACCAAAATGACATCGCGGTCGTGTCGGTGCAAGGGACGATAACGTTCAGCGAGTCCGTGGGCCCCGTCTGCTTGCCCTTCAAGTTCACGAGCACTAGCTTCGCGGGATTGAAATTCGAAATGCTCGGTAAGGCCACATGACTCTTATTAGATTTCTCAGAAGAGGAAATTTTCGAGAGCTCCGATTAGAACGGTTCATTGGACTGAATAATAACCGACGGTCGAACGTCGCCGCAGGCTGGGGCACGACTGATTTCGGCGGTCCGACGTCGAAGGTGCTGCGGAAAGTGACCGTCGCCGGGATCGACCAGGCGCAGTGCCAGTCCGCCGTGCCGAGTGTCACGTCGAAGCAGCTCTGCACCTTCACCCGCGGGAAGGACGCCTGTCAGGTACTTATTGTGTGTCGTTTTATGATTCAGTTTGATATTCTTGTGATGAGCTTCATGTAAGTGAATGCACAGATGGGAGAGAATAGAATAATATCTAGATTGATAAATAGCGTGATCATTAAATATCAAATTTTTATTCATTGTCGAAAGTTTTAAATTCTTATATATACAAAAAAATATTTTAAGGATATCGTTCCTAATACCCGACTGCTGCTGACCTACATCAATGAAGTTAATACCATTTTACGTTGACAGCCGACAAACGAGAACTCAGGCCGCACGACGGTAGTTCGATTCACGACCGGCGCAACCGTTTGTGACAGATAAATGTCTGTTCTCGGGTCCAGAGTGTTTTTGAGGGTATATTGTATGGTGCGAGTGTGTATACGTTTATTTTTTTCATTTTAAACGTGGTGTTCAACGGCCGAGGACGGCGTCGACACGCGTCTCCAGGCACGAAGGACGCGATGAACCCGCACTATTTGGTCGTATAATTGTGAAGTGTTACGACAGGACGACTCCGGCGGCCCGCTGCTGTACACCGACCCGACGACGGGCCGGCTGTTCCTGGTCGGCATCATCAGCTACGGCCGCTCGTGCGCGTCGGACTCCCCCGGCGTGAACACCAGGGTCGCGGCGTACCTCGACTGGATCGTCAGCGCCGCGCCCGCCGCCTACTGCCGGGTCTAGCTGCAACAGTAACGTGTCCGTCCAACTCGACGCCGATGTACGACGCTTGCCGACGTCAGCATAGTTCTCCAACTCATTGCCACTGAGCAATTCCGTATTTCTTTTCTGTCATACTCGTCGGGCAGTATTTACTTTATCGAGGAGTCAATTTCAATTGATATATAATTTTATATCTCTCTACGTTATACGTCATCGGTGCAATTAATTGGAAAATCATTTTGCGTTGCATGGATCGTTTCCTGCATGTATCCTGTTACGTGATTACTATTGTCACTAATCTGGGTTTCATTTATTACTTGAGTTTTGTTATCATATTTTCCTTTTAGGCCTTCTCTATATATTTATATATTTCAATATTCGACTAATATGTTCGTACTTGCATTAATACGTGTCAAAGAACTTCTAGCTTATACGATCATCTGTATTGTTGAAGATTGTCTACCAAAATAAAAGTGCATTTCCAAGTTGTAAGCGTTTGTTTTTGTAGTTACGGCACGTCCGGACCGATCCGCCGCGTGCCTACACGTACACGAGTCCGCAGACACCTGAAACTGTCTGGAATATAAAACTACTACATTAACAATAAGAATTTTTAATTTTCTTCAGTGAATCAGTGTCCAAACTGCACTCGTTGGGTTTACACTATTGAACTACACACACACACACACATTCGCGCGCGCGACAAGTGACGGCTTAGGCGCGCCCGTCACACGATGCGTGTCGCGGGCGCGCTGCGGGGCCGGACGTTAGCTGCCGGCGGCGCTGTGGACACGGTGTAGGCTTAGTTCATTATCATTTTGTGTACGAAATATATCTACTAAAGAAGAAACACTTATTATAATTTGTTAACATTATATTTAAAATATTGTATATAAATTTTACTTTTTGCCTGTAACTATGTTAATGGTGAAATAATATATAACAGACGGATGCTTATGTACATGTATTGTGATCTCGATCGGATGGTGGGGTGTATGTGTACTCGATCGTCTAAGGAACTTTTATTTATTTTGTATTTACAATTTAACTTATTGTTGGGATTATGTTTGTCCTCTTCCTTTACTATAAAATGTTTAGGAGATTTTTATACGTGTGTCGCCCAACACCTGGGCATGAAGGTACAAGGCGAATATCTGATCTGATTAGAATACACGTGAACGCCAAAGTAAAAACTGGTGCGTTATCTGAATTGACCTACAAACCAGGGCAGGTTCAACCTGATTGGTTTCTGATTCGCACTTGATTCCCAGTTACTTATATACTGATGCTGATAGATAGATACACAAATACATGGCGGCGGTTCCCCGCCGTGGCCTCCAACCTCTCCTATAGCCACCCCGAGCCTCGCAAAACTGATCTAATTCTGATACTGGTCAATCTGATATCTGATACTGAGTACTGTTCGCAAAAGGTCCATCCATCCTATCCGACGGTAACTGGTTCGTTGTGTACGTGTGTGCGTGTCGGAGGGACTTCTAGTTGCATGTTTCAAATTGTCTGCAACGAGCAGCAGCGGCGTGCACAAAATTATGACACTAGGTATGCGGCGGAGTACTCGGTCACAAAAGCTTTTTCTTTTATAGATTTTTAGCATAGTCACAGCCACGCGACGGATCTCTAAGTAACTCTCTAACCATGCCAACAGAACAAGTCTTAGATGTACTACTATTCATGTACATCTTCTACGGCAACGCAAACAAAACAGAGATCGATCGTCGCGGCGGAAGAAATTCTAATAAGTAAAATAACAAGCTAAAATATTATGACTACTCACCTTCAATTTTCACATATTCAAGGTTCCGGCTACTTGAGATTACTATATCACCTAATCACCTATGACCTAACACAAACCTCACAATCAAATAACATTTAAAAAAAATCAACAAACGCACTAGTAAAAGCAAATCATTACAATTATTATAGAAACTCGGTAATAAACTGTTAAATGTACACACTTTCAAATGTTAAAATTAAAAATCTTAAGAAAACTATAAATATACTGGCGCAAACAAAATAGTAAACAATGCTTATCACATGAAAAAAGTAAAATGGCCCCTACGAAACACAAAACATTTCTGCTATTTTAAGAAATAAAACCTTACTAAACAAAAATGCATAATGTACGCAAATGATTTATTAGTGTTTTTACGTCTATTATTTTTATTCGGATTATAGGCAACGAACATTTCCGATTTACTCCCGACCAACTGCCGAACTTCCGTAAACTGCCGCATGAGTCGCGGCTAATCGCGGCTTTCGAATGCAAACGCACACACGCGAACTGTGCACGGACACCTAAATTTCTTTACATGTGTGAACAAAACTACTGCCGAACGCGATGGCATGCCTTGGTACATTATTTTGCAGCGCCGCTTGCTTGTCGCCAAACGTCTAGCAAACATAATGTTTGTGTGCTTGCAATTTATAAAATATTAGGCGTTTTTAAGTTATTATATTTTGTTTATTCATTTATTTACTATTAATTAAAGTCATCTAAGACGTACGAACGTTTTATTAAAATATCTGTGAATGGCAAGTAAAGCACTGCATTTCTGCCTACAAGGAGCGCACGCCCCTGACGAGCAGACTTCTCAGTAGAGTTGATTTGTATTAAGTTTTAAAACTTTGTATATTTATTTCATTCTCAAACGGAGAAGGGAAGTTATTCCATATTTTCGGTGCAACAAATTCCATACAACCTGATATGACTTGGAATAATGTGCAAGTGTGACTGCAAGTCTGCTCCTATTATTATATGACGACCCCATAGTCCAGTTGGTAGTGACCCTGCCTGCCGAACGAAGGTGTCCCCCGACCGGAGAGACATTTATGTGACAGATAAATATTTGTTCCTGGGTTATGAGTGTTTATAATGTCTTGTTTAACGTTTATTAGAATGGTGGTTACGGTTTCAGATGTCGTTAACGCTAAGTAGCTTCTCAAACGAGTATTCCGCTTTCTTATTGTATATTGCCCTCAGTACAGTACACTCGTATTGAAGTTCTCAAAAAGCTCAGAGGGATCTTCTGGTAAGATTTTAATCCTTATGAACATGTCTTTCATATCCTCAGTGACTGCAGTTCTATTTTCCCTGAACCGCAACATAATACCTAGTAACGACATCAGCAAATCCGATTCTTTACATAGATAATTGTTCAGAGACAGTACATTACTTCGTACAGAATACAGATGCATCGAACACAAGCTGTAACTTCTTTTTATTGAGGTTATCATGTAATGTGGTTATATTATTGTTCAGCAAAGTCGTTAATAAATGGGTGACGAATTCGTTCTACATAAATATTACTATAACGGGATTGTATGATGGTAAATAAAATTATGAATTCTTTCGCGGCAATAACTACAATTCAGTACATACAGATTTATATAATAATTTGTTGAAAACTTATAGCACCTACAGCTAACTTAATTAATGCAGAGGACGTCAGGAGAATTTTTCTGTGACATCTAATGGAACTCTGCCAAACCTAGCCTCGGCTATTTCAGGGATTCTCGGTCTGTACGCATAAAACAATGCGTATTCAAAAAGGGCGTATCCCTTGGGCTAAAACAATAAATGACGTAACTTTATACTTTGTTCTACTTTTTTAAATAAAACTGAGAACAGGCCTAACATTCATACAAAATTAAAAGCTACCTCTTTCTGCACATTAGCACTTCAAAAACAACAATATTCAATTTCTTTATGACCGGGTTGGACAATGAGACGTCTTCACGCAAGCACATGTAATCCTCAATGTTATTTATTGAAAACTAATTTAAATCCAATTGAAAAAATCATAAAAAATAAAAACAAAATTAATATCGATTCGCCAGGATTTGAAATCGGGAGTTACCATTGTTTATTCCTATGCACTCGTCATGCTACAGATGCTTATAGATAAGTTATGAATTTTCTTACCCTATGCTACAGAGTATCAACCTAATTTTGGTTTTTAAATATTACCCAACTTGTGTTAATATATTTATATCATAACATAACGTACTAACATAATAATAACTCTGTCCATATTCGTTGGTACCTTGTATCTTCTTTTCCACTCCACTTATCTGTTTAGAGCGTTTGAGTAAGAATAAGGCATTCTACAGTTAACGTCCTTCCATGGAAGTCGAACAAAGCACCTTCATCGATCAATGAAGCCGTTTGTTCTAAACGAGCCGCCGCTAGTAAGTCCTCTGGGTTCTCAAGAGGCTTGATAAGAAACTCATATCGACTCAGTAGAGAAGGAACGACTTACCTCCTGGTGAATATAAGCGCTATAAGCCTCCTATAAGCGCGCGTTTTCAGCCTAGATGCTAAACATAAAACATAATAATTTTTTGTTAACACGGCCGTGTACACACCAAAAAAGAGCCAATAAAGACTGACGATTCATCATATGAAACGAAAAAACGTAGGGTAAAGGACTTGGTGCTATCGAGGAGGTCGAGTGAATGAACAGTAGTTGCAGAAGTAGAAAATCGATTATCGACACACAGAAGTTTAGCTACTTCGATCAGGACGAGTAAAGAACCTTCCGAACAAGAAATGAATTAGATGGCTATTTTTGCAATGCAGTAAACAATGTAATGGTGATGAAGCATTAGCATTTTATATGGACACTGAGTGCACCAATGAATCATATAAAAAGACGCGAAAATATTTTTTGAAGGCAAGACATAAAGTGTTTCCATCATACCATAGCTTATGATAGGATTTTGTTTATTGGACGAGTTGTTATATTTTTTTTTGTATTCAAAACACATATTTTTTTTCTCCTAAAGAATTCCTGTTATATTAAACTGTAATTTATTTCTTGTATGTATTATTCCATTTATGATATCTTTATTAATCCAGTCATGTTTTACTGGGGTATATTTTTTTATTTTCCATATTTTGCTGTTTTTATTTTTTGTTCTAATATAATATATTCACCGTTGTTATTATTTTCGCCGGAGCCTTCAATAGTTTTGGGTAATAGGTGATAATTTATGTTTCATAATTTTTGATTTTAAAATATATCTGTTTATGATCCGACTTACTAGAGTCGGTAATAGCCTAATGAAATTGATTTCGTTTAATGTTCGTACATATGTATATGGTCTAGAACAGTATTTGTTTTACTAGTTGCACGGATACAGTAGTATTTGTCTGTAATATTAACAATTTCATAACCACTCTTGGAATGTTTCTTTATAATTTGATATATTCTTCTGGTAAATAAGAACTGCTTCAGTTTTTATTTACTAGATTCTGAAAGTGTAAAACCTGGACTTCGATGGCCTTTGACTTGGCAAAGTGGTAAGTGTTTCGTGATGGGGAAGCTTCGGAAGGCGTTGGAAACATATGGCTCACGGAACGGCATGTACCTGCGACAATCTACGGCCTGGAACCAAGTGATCACTCGTTAAGTGTATTTACAAGTGACTATCACAATCGCATAGTGTTTCTAAATTCAAATTCAAAATCATTTAATCATATTCTATAATATATTCTATAAATACACTTATGAATGTCATTTTTTTGCGTCTACTATCGCTTCGAAAAGGTGCTTTAACATTTAGGTGAAGAAATGGCAAAAGAAACTCTTCAGCACATCTTTTAAATAACACGTGGTAATTACAAAGTAAGTCTAAACCAGTGCGGACCTGGTTTCGACTATATTATTTCCAGGCGTCCTTGTCATTCGTATATTCATCTAAAGTATAATATCCTTTGCTTATAAGCGGTATTTTATTGCGTCGCTTAAAAGTTACAATGGGCAACACGGGTATCAACTTAGGAATCTTATTGTAAAAACGATCTCCAAGCCCTATAAAGGAACGCTGAACCTTTTGAAGACGATATGAAGATGTAACCAAATTATGCCTACGTCTTGTTTCATGATTGTGTGTGTTACTTTTCTGCTTATACATATTTAATTTATTTTTAATAAATACTAAATTACTATATATGTATATACTGACTGGCTACGGTGAGTACACCTCTTTCTTTAAATTTTTCTGTTAAGTTCTGTGTGAGTCACACAACTTTAATGTGTATATATGTAGCTCTGATTGCTCTTTTTTAATATAAATATTTAAACTATGTCCGCTTATTTACTCCACATTAGGATACCGTAACACATAAAACTATGAAAATAGGCATAATAAACAAGTCTACCTGTCTCTATATCAGTAATCAGTCTTATCTTCCTAATAGCGGAAACAGACCTACTAAGTTTACCTGCGAGAATCGACATATGGATGCCCTACTTAACCTACTATCTCTGTACATTTGGCACTACCACACACTATATACTTCTTTTTTTTGGCATATAGAACTACATTGTTTATGTTTATTTATGTTTACTAGGAATCACTGCGCACCTACGAGGCCTGATACGGAACAGTAATAATACAAAATGTTTGAAGTAGTTATTTTACATTTTTATTCAATCATACACGAGTAGTTGCCGTGACGTAGGTCTCTCTCTGCTCCGTAGACCGATGTGCCTTTGAGGTCGAGTACACGCGCACAGGTATACACGCTTGAAGTTATTTGTACGGTTACCATTTGTTATACCGTATTATAACACGTCGACGACCGCGCCAGAAGTCGTCGCAGCGGCGAGTGCTACCGTCTGCCGCCCTAATTGAACCCCCCGAAAGATGGCGGTGTTCCGTCCGCGCAACTCTTATTGATTTTACTGACGGACACATTTCATTTGCGGCAGGTTCCCGAACCCTCCGTCACTCTTATTTCGAAACCCGCAAGTGTTGCAGCAAAAGCGGGGTTAATTTGATTTGTACAAATGGAAAAATAATTTAACTCGTTCGAGAAATGTAGGCGTATAATAGTGATATCAGTTTTTTTACTGTTGTTTGAGGAAAATGCGTCCTCACGTACTTATGCGGTGGTCTCTTATTCTGCCCCGGTTATAAACCAATTGATGTCAGAAATGGAAGTGGATACGGTAATCGTTTTGAGAACGGGGAGGTAGTGTTTGAAAATGCCGAAGCGAATCGCATTCCACGTAGTTTATGCAACAAGTAAGTTCTAGCAATGTAAGAAAATGTGTAGTTTTGTTCGATTCGTTACTTTATTCTAAATAAATATTAGATGCGACGTGCATATCTGAAACCGCTTAATTTTTTTTGAGTATGCATTCTTGAGCACAAATGTATGTGTTAACTAGTAAATCAAATCGTTTGATATGGAATACTGCCGGTAGAAAAACGTTCAGTGTAAATTATAACAAGTCCCTCCTCCTCCTGCTGGAGATAGCCGAGTTCTGTATCACTCAATAAAGTCCCATCAGTGAGTATCTGTACGGTGGTAGCAGTCTTTAAATTTAAGTGTGCAGCATCGGTAGAGCCAGTGACCGACACTTGCGTGCGGTCGGCAACACGTCGGTAACGCGTCTAGTGCCACGGACTCCGCGGACGGTCGGAACCACTTCACTTATTCTCACTTGACTTATCACTATTGCTTTGTTCTTCGAAATGCCCGTTCCTTCTAGCTTGTATCGGTATGGAGCGATCGACCGAGTTAAACGACCGTGGTCTCGGTCGGTTGTGGTCCCGAGCGCGTCACGGTTACGTTGAGCCGCCGGTCCCGGTTGTATCGGAGGCCTTCGGATGAAGAACTTTCGACACGTGGGTTGGCCATTACCTCCTCATCGGCACTGGAGCTGCGTCATAAAGGACGCTCTAGGGCTCTTGTACTTAATAATTATGAGAGAACTGTGCCCCAGAGTCTCCCGTAATGAATTTCACTGCACTGTAGCAACTCATGTACCTACTACATGTACAGTATTTCAATTAAATAGTATTAATACTAATTTAATACAATGAATTTCCGCAAAGTAACGCCTGATACTATCAACAGTATTTCAATTATTATACTACTAGATTGTCTAATGTACTCGTACTTAGTGCTCAGAGAGACATCTCCTGTGTAGATGTGCCCAAAGCTCCCGATCACAGCAAATTTTTCACCATGGTCGTGGGAGGGGGTGACAGATACTTTGTATCAGTCTGACAGCCTGTGATATAAGTTATATAAAACAGGCCTCATAAGCGATGCTAACTCAATCGATCCACACATTCAATTATCAAAGCTCTAGTCAATATTATATTTATCATTACTACTATCCTTAATATGATGACGTACGAAAGCAGATAATTACATAGATTTAAAGAGTTTAGATATATAAACACCCGTTGAAATTAATGTAAGTCGCCAATCAGTTTCCGTAAGACATTAAAAAACTAGATTTTCAAATAGGTTTGTAAGCGAGCTTCATTATTTCACTGCACCGGTGAGTGGTACTGCGTCGATACCAAAATCTACAAGTGATCCGTGTACCGTCTTGTCTTGCGGGAAATATCTTCGGGGTAACGGACAGTAGAAGCGGCATCGACACCGGTAAAGGATGTGAGAGACACGACACGACACGGCGCAGTCGGCATTGTTAAACATTCAACACTACGGCCGCATGAGTCGATCTACACATTCAATATTAAAGCGCTAATTAATATTAGGCTGGATTCGTGTCAGTAAGCCACGCACTGGAAAAAATAATAGAATTGCTATGTGATCCTATTGTATACTGCTGTACAGTAGAGTAATTACAGAGTAAACAGTAGTGGGTAGCAGCAGCACTAGTTAAATATTAGTTCGGTGTTCGTCATGCTGCGCTTTGGCGATATGTAGTCATCAAAACATAGGTTCGATATAAATAACGAGAACTCGAGATCGAACGTAACGTATGTCTAATGATGTATGGTGTTCCAGAACTCGACGACGCTCGCCACGCGACTGCCGAATCAATGAGCGGATGGTGTTTCACCATAAAATTATTCTCTATTACTGCTTACTAGTTCACCAAATTATAGTATAGTGACGGTTCGTTCGTGGGGTGCAAGGAGCTTTGTCTGTTCTCCGATCTCAGACGATGTTCCTCGGTCGAGTTACACTCGGTCCTTTTCGAGGTCGTTAACTTTTGTAGGACCGCCTCAACTGACGGAACTCGTGTAAGGCGGTGTGGTTCCTTCTAAAATTGATCTTAGAATTATTTTTCGGATTACGGTTAAAGTCAACAAACCGGTTCTTCGCTGATGACGTGTACATGTTGTCGTTGGTGTCACGAACGTACACGGATGGGATCAGGCGGCCCCCGTCTGCTCGGTTGTCTGCTATTACATAAAAATTACATGTACTGTAATGGTTTGCGTACAGTTGCACACAGTTACACAACAGAGCGACATATCTTTTTCGTACGAATATATGGTAGTACTGAGCTGATTCTTTTTTATTATACGACTAAAAACGGCCCGCCCCGACTTCGTTCGGGCTAAAAATATTATAATTAATATTAAATTTACGTAATATAATACAGCTTAAGTGGTAAATAATTTTTCAAATATTTTTACATATTTATACACAAACAAAATTCACACTCTCTCTATATAATATGAAGTATAGACATTTCTTATATCTATAGACTATACATATGTATGTCGCTACAGGCCGTCTAACGCCAACGCCAACGCCGTTTAATTTTTTTTCAAGTAGACGTCTGCTATATCTGCAGTGTCATATGATGATATTTTCACATGGAACGCGTCCGCGTTATCCGCACGCTTGTCCAGACTAATCAATGGAGGGGTCAGTGGCCGAAGGTTTTGGCCATCCGAAAATATGACCCTCCCTCCCTATAGTCCTCGTAGCGCACGAAGACGTGCTTCACATCGAAATTGCTTATCGCAACGAACTTTTAGAATGACTTTGAAGTCGATCCTAAATAATAGGAGGCTTCGTAATGTCGCGCTGTCCGGCGGCAGACGACGGGACCGCAGTGCATTTGTTTACATCATGAAACACTGCAGTCTGCAGTGAAATGGATGCTTTAAAAAACTTCAACCGATCGCGGCGCGGCGCGCGGCAGCGACGGCGTCGCTACACCCAGACCTGCAATTACGCATAATTCAGTCCTTTGATGTGGAGTTTTGAATTGTTGGCTCAATGTGTTCTTTGCTGTGGTTTTTTAACGATATTTGGTTTATGCTTAAAGACTTTATTTGTCAAAAGAATTACAAATTCACTTACAGAGAAACAATACATTACAGTTTAAAAATATATATAAACCGTCAAGCGTAGCTTGGAACGAAAACAACACAAAACAAACTTTTTAGTAAGAAATATTGTTAAACCACTTAATATAAGTTTAGTAAACGACATTTTTTTTTACTTTAATTCATAAATACACAATATTTATGGGTACATTGAAATATAGACGGCAGAAAATTTCATATCAGAGGGTAGTTAGAGAAGAATAAATTGAATGCATTGCGAACATCATGACTAAGGTTGCGGCCAAAATACAGCGGGCGACAAATCTTGAATGTTTGCTCTTATACTACTCCTACAAACTTGGAGAATTTGTAAAGTTTTAATCCCGATTTGTTAGATTTAGTTGTAGTCTGATATGAATAAGTATACATAAGCAATCATGTAGTTTCAGGGAATATTAGATACTATTCCAAATTCCGCATTTGAACGCAAAAATTCAACAGCGCCTCACAAATTAAGATGAACATGGATTTGACGAAAATCATGTCAATTGTCAACACCACAGCCATACGGTTGTTGTTGGCTGCGCTGCTTTCGAAACTGTAGCCGAGTATATTTATCTGGGACAAGTGATCTAAATGGGTAAATCAACCTTCGTGAAAGAAATCAATCGTAGAATCTTACTTGGATGGGTTGCGTTCGGAAAATTCCGTCATGACATATCATCCAACATATCTGATGCTTGGCATATTTTCAGGCGAGGATAGCTCTTACCCGGCATGCGAGCTGAACGCGCAGGGCCCGGCGGCGCGCGGCTGGCGCAGCGTGGGTCGGCCACCCCACGAGCTGCTGCTGCGTCTCACCTGCATCACCAGCCTTCACAAGCTCCAACTTCTTGCCCATCATCAGCTGATACGTGAGTTTCTGATGGACCGAAGCCAATCGGCATTTGTATTTCGTTAGATTATTAATACGAGTATATTAATTAAGCTTTAAAGTGGGTACATAATTTTGAAACAAAGGAGTATCTCTACGTTTGATTCCCACTAAAATAACCATGCCCGATACTGCAAATACTCAAATTTAGTTCTCTTGTAAAAGCTTTAATATAGCGTGAGCCAGTAGGAGCCCACTAAATATCAAAGTCCACCGAGCCAGATTTTGAATCGAGCTTTTAGGATCCAATACAAAAAATAAGACAAAAATAACTTCTCTATTCTTCACCAATAAGGTGCACAGGTTCAGCTTACATTATGGTGTTATTTACGGTAATTTTAAAATTTAAATAAATAGCAAGTTGAAAATCAAACAGCGCCATTAAAGCTTCGTGGTTATATTCGTGTCTTGAGAACCATCATTTATTTGAAAAAGGTATCAGTTATTTCGTACATAATTTAGTATATCAGAAAATGTCAGCCAAGAGACTACCGATACCGAATCGCGTCCACGTCACGTCATCGGTAAACATTGCCGTGTTGGTTATCAGCGGCGTGCGTGGAGGTGCTGGTGTCGGGCGGGCTGGTGTCCGAGGGTGCCGCCACGCCTTGTGGAGCTACCTACACTAGCGTAGGCCGAGTCACGCTCGCCAGGCCAGCCCCGCAGGCACGCACTAGGGAACTCAGGTAAAAACTTACAAAGTTTTGGTCATACAATGAACGCTTTACGTGACTGAATATAAAGTGGTCATCTAAAGTAGTTACGACATTGCACACACTATCGGTCGCTCCACTTTAATTGCCTATTTTGATTATTACAGCTATTTATATTTCAGGTCAGCTGCTCTACCTGAACCAACAATTGCTAGATTCGTGAAACTCAAAATATCCGGACCCCATGCGCCCGCTAACGAAGATGACCAGGTTACGTATAACGATTTATATATTACGATATTTATATATATTACGATAACGTGAAATATGTAGTTACTGGTAGCCTATAAAAATCGTTATATTAAATAATGAAATATTAAACATGGAAGTAACACTAGTATGGAAGTAACATACATAACAAATCCCAACAATAAGTTAAGAGGGGTTACTTAGTATTGATGTCGCGACTGTTAGGCTTTTCCTATTTTGCATATTGTCTTGTATTTTACATTATTATTACCATTTTGCTGTGTGGTAAGCAGTTGATATGGAACATTTTTTGTAAAAGAAAAGAGCTATTTTATTATAGTTGTTGAAATTCTTAAAATTGAACTACACAATATATTACGTTTTTTTCTTTGTAACTTTAGTATCCTAGAAATAATAATCATCAGGGAGTAAGATGTATCGTTAACATTAAAATTACGTTCACACATTGACAATCCCCGCACTGGGATTATTTATTACTATTTTATTCTTCCCTTATCACGTCGTACACCGGCTACCTAGTGAAATCCTAAATTTATTTATTTATAGTTTTATACCTATGTCAGGTAGCCCTAATGGCGGTGAACGTCCTCGGT
>PDGT01000092.1:1307885-1347503 GCA_003671415.1 Megathymus violae
CTGGACTAAATATTTTACAAATCAAAAATCTAAAATTGACAATTCAAACAAAATAATAAATTTAAAACAATGTCATCTACTTTACTGAAACCTATATACAACGTACTAACGTACTAAAGAGTTCTGTTCAATATATATATATATATATTGTCAATCGATGTCAATTCTAAAGTATTCAATTACCAAAAATGTATAATGTTCATACAAACTTACGTCCTCATCTTAGCGTTTTAGAGGCGGAATTCGAATTTGTATGTAACTGAATATAATATTTAGTTCTTGTAAATGACATCCAGGGAAATGAACGCAAATTAATACTGAAAGGTATGTTTGATTAGATTCCTAGTTGACTGTTTCCAACAGTGGGCTGACGGTGCGCCGGCTCGCGGAGTGCGGCGCGGCGGGCGCGCAACACGCTGCGGGCTCCGTGCGTGCGGCTGCCGAGCGTATCCTGCTCGCTGCATACGCGCGCTCGCCGCGTGTCGTCCGCGCCCAGCTACCGCCCGACGACGCGGTCACTAGGCGCAACCTCATCTACAGACATCTGTTCCAACAGTTCGACAGAATTGACATGCAGGTGTGGGCTTTACTTTTAGGAAACAAGTTCAGGTTTTAATGGCATCCGACCATGATATTTAACTTGAAAAACTAATTACAATCGATGAATATTTTTACAGAAAATGTTGAACCAAGCACCTACAGAAGAGCAACTGCTGAACGGGACCGATCAATCGATCGCCGACTCAACTCTTGAAGCGAGCACCACCTTGTCTACTCGCAGTGGCGCCACCGTCAGCGGAATGACTACTTCTTTAGGCATGACATCGTCTTTAGGAACCACGTCATCTTATAGCCTCAAGTCAAGCGCCAGCGGAGCCACTCTAGCGCCTTCTAGCTTGAGCGGAAACTTCACTACTTCAAGAACCAAGAGCAACCTCAAAAAGTCTCCAACCAAGAAATATACTCCGAGCAAAACTACTAAAGAATGCTCTAATTATCCAGGATATAATAAATTGAGGTTAGACAGTGCCGTCAGTCCGAAACATTCCCCGAGAGCTTCTATTGTGGGAAATGAGAAGGTAAATTTTTAATTGTAACATGATTTTTATGTTTCTTACCGATATTTCGCCGCAGTTACAAATTTCACGGTCACGTCGAGATCATATTACAGTTAAAATATTTATATAGTATATTGAATATGTATGTGAGGTCACATTTAAGGAGCTACTTTTACGAATTACACGTTTGGATGTTTCTAGTCGTACAATTAAGTTACTTGGCGTCTTATGACACATATAGAACTTTTATTATGATTGGCTGTCTTCAATTGGATATTAGGTTCTCTATGATGCGAGTATTGGCAAATTTATTGCAATGCCTTTCCTTTGTGTCGTTTCATTTTAAAATCATCAACTTTCTCTTTCCAGGTTCATTTCCAAGAAAATCAAAATGATGAAGTTGTGTACCGACGCACTAACCGGAACTTGGAGAATCGTCATTCCATGATCCACTACGATCACGACCCGTCCAAGCCTACACTCAAGGACCGACCGGTTACCGTTTATGAGCCGTTGCATTTAGATTACAGGAACTCACCGACGCTAGGCTCTCCGAAGAATTCCAAGACCGATATTCGGAGCATGGATTCCTTGCCGATGGACTCTCCTCAACTATCCAGAAATGACATGAGAAGCGACTCAGATTGCAGGAGCTTAGACTCTCCCAAAGTTAAGACCGATTATCTTAGAGAAACAGCTCTGGAGTCTCCGAAGCTGGTGGCGGGATTAAGGAACGTGCATTTGGACGAGACCAGTCAAATGGATGAAAGCGGGTATTATAGTCCGGGTAATACGTTATTTTGTAATTTATTTACGTTTAAAAAATAATAATGCTGAGATCTCGTATGATCATTTTTATAAGACAAGTCATATCAAAATATTTAGAAATGTTTCGTTATTTCAGGAAGGAGACAGCAAGGGAGCCACAATGACCAGCAATTCGACAATTACGACGTGGCAGGCGTGGATGCCAGCAGCGAGACCACACCGGAGCCGGTGTGCAAGTCAGTATCCCACGGAAAGAATACTATCGTACTTTAAACTTTGATATACTTTTAGTTTTTTCAAAGACAATCAAGTGTTGGTGGTTCTGTAAAACGCTATTGACATCATGGATGCAATGTAAGTGACATTTGTAAGTTCAACTTGATTGTGAGGCAGTACCAATACTTCAGTATAATATTCAGTTCCAGTACGATTAGTATCCTGGATATTATTAATCTGCATAAAATCAAAGTAAAACAGCTGTGCGAAGTACCTATCTCTCAAAACTTGAATAACTTGACAAATCAACCTCCGTCTATCGTCATAACGCAAAGCTACATATTCATGAAGATAATTTAAAACAACGAAGAAGGTATCGTTAAGTATCACGTCATCTTAGAGACAGAGAGTCAACTGCATAATAGTCCGCGTCGCATTCTCTCAACGCGCCGACCATCGAATCATCCGTCTTCCATACGGCAGTCTTCACTTCACTGGCCGAACAGAAGATTTCTTCCACGCTGTGTCGCCATCCGCTGACTGCTCACAGCGATACGAGAAATCCTACACAGCGTGTGACCTATGACCGTGTGTCAGGAGTTCTGGACTAGAAGGATTTCTCCTTGCTCGGGCAATTTACTCGCGGAGGTCAACGGCCCCCTAGTGAAGAAGCCTCCGCTGTTGAGCGAGGGGTCGCGCATCGCGTTCCGAACCATATATATACGCCCAGCAGCAGCGGAGCAACGCGACGGGAGAACATCAAACTATTTCAAAAGGAATTAAAAAAAAATTAATCGAAAAATGCTATTTTTCACTTGTCGATTTTATTGGTGACAAAATTAGGTAACCTTATTTATATGGATATCGACCATGAGCACGACGTGTTTTTACGTGTGTATAATACTAATTCATAAATTTATTGTAATTGTATTTAATTCTAATAATAATTTTAATTTATTGTATTGAATAATAATATAAGTTATATTAAACATTTCCATACCCATTTTAGGTCAGGATAAGATGTACCGTGCTTAATATAACCTTGACCATCTTCTGTAAACCTTATCCAGCGAATAAATGAAATTAAATTGAATACATAAGCTCAAAGCCATGCAGCGTGCTAGAGAACCGTGTTACGAGGTAGTATCCAAAATTATAAAATCCTTATAGAAACAGGAGTTAACGACAAAGCTCACAGAATTTGCCGACTAATTGGCAATTTTTTTGGTGCAATTTGGATGGCCACGCAGTTCAAAAAATCAGTAACCATTGGGGAAGACCGGTCGTCGAATGGCAAACACGTTTCGACCTGAAGAAGACAGCGGGGATCTGCTGGATTATGAAGCATCAGGACCGGTCAGTGGCGTAAGTCAGGGGACTGATGGATGGACGGATATGACATTGATATATAGATAAGTGAAGTGATAGCGCTACATGCGAACAGCACAAAATACATAGAAGGCCATGTGAAGCGAATTGTTGTGAGGTGATATCTTCACGAATACCACCGGCAATTGCCTTTTATGACTTTCCGCAACTGTCTCGTAGATAGCCACAGCGCCACACACCTGTATAAGGGTGTATATCTTCCGGTTGTAGCACGTCGTGCACATGGTGCGGGCGCCGCGTGCGGGCCGCCGCCCTGGAAGCTCACTACTGGCGGCGCTGCGTGCTACTGGCTCGCTGCCCGCATTGCCGCCTGGCGTTGGAAGCGAGGACGCTTCACACGCATCTACTGGGTGAGTCCTTTGTACCTTCATCTCATACGATATACCGCGCTGGAGAAGCAGTACTGGCGATGATGTTACAGCACCATCATCTCCCGTAATATGTATCCGTCACGGAACGGCTTTGTAGTGATAAGTACAGCGATAGATACATTCAATTCAACAGTTACACTGGACTTGACAAATATATTTTGTATGGTTTCTTAAGCAGTTCGAATCCGGCACGCACATCTATTTTGCTAATTATTTTCACATCACAAACTAATTATCACTCGCTTCGGTTAAGGAAAAATATCGTGAGGAAAACTGAGAGTTCTCTGCAATGTTCTCAAAGGCGTGTGAAATCAGCCAAGGCACTTGGCCAGCGTGGCGACTTCAACCTCTTTCATTGTGAGAGCAGACCCGACCTCAGCAGTGGGACGGCTGTGGGTTGTAATAAAGAAGATGATGATGGTTTCTCAAATGTTTTATGTATATTTATGTGGCCGGTCTTACTGTTCCTTTAACACGCATTGTTTTGTATCATTACAGAGGAGTGTTCCCTGAGCGAGGGTCTGTGGAAGCCATGCGCCAAGTGCGGCGCCGCACTGCGCACCGACGACTGTGATTACCACGTCAATTGTATACGTAAGTACAGTACACGAAATTAGGTAATACTGGTTCTATCCGGGCTGTTCTAAATATTAAAATGCTGCGTCGCCTCTTGTCTCATATTTTACTGTGCCTTGAAAGAGTTTATTTAATTGTACAATTCTGAATTTAATTGCGAACCAACTGTGACAATAAATATTTTTATGCAATTTTTATGTGATGTTGCAGCTGTCGGTTTGGACGAATGGAAATGTCCATACTGCCTCAGCAACGTGCTCGCGCGCGACCTCCCCTGGCAGCGTCACCTGATGCAGTGCCCGCGCAACCCGCGACTGCAGCTCAACTGAACTCGATTACTCGCTGTTCCATTACATTATTATTATTTAACTCGCATCACCACCGTCCTGTTCTAACTAAATTGTCTGACTTTAGGAAACGTTCGACCATTTTTTTAATAACTGATAAAAATTAAAAGCAGACCGATGACTTTACTCCATTACTGAGTATGAATTGGATAGGATTTGAAAGTTGAGATTGTAAAGTACTTATGTACTATTATCACAATGATTATAGAAATGCGGTCGAATGCTACGATGTTGTCCAATGGACGTGGGACAGGAAGGCGGATACAGCGTTTTAGAAGTATACTGTTTAAATAACAAATATTATCGATCTCATAGTTTATTTGTTGTTAATCCGTCTCTTGACGTATTATAAGTTTAGTGTACGTCTCACAACTTATTGAACTATCGTAATGAGCGTGAAATCATTACAATTTGTTTCGATGCGTGTTACAAATATATTTTTTTTTGGATTTGTCTTATAGGTAGATAAAGTTAATTATTTTGTGTGATTTACTGTTATTATAACTGATCTTATATAATAAGCAAAGGCGACATGTCGTGTCGATAAATCTTAGAGAAAATCACTCGCTTACTGACAATTTTAATAATTTCATGTTATCTATAGAATTATTATGAGCGGTAAAGTATGTTTTGGGCGAGTTAATATTGAGTAGATTATTACACCACACCACGGTTTATCGGTTCAATGACGGTTCAACTGTAACTGTTCAATTGAACTGTAACTTGTGAAATACATCAAATATTTTAAGCATGACTTTATATAGTAGATCGCCGTTTGTCTTATATAACTGATTACTCGATTAAGTAGTAAAGCAACCGGCAGACAAACATTTTGAAATACATATATAAATTCTGCTGTCACTTTTGGATATTTCGTTTGAAAGAATAAAAAACACAGCGTTTACTCCATCCGTACCGTCCAGATGCTGCGTCCGAACTGCCGTTCCGTCTTAGACGACGCTCGAGTCTTCTTCTTTTATAATTAAGACTGTATGATGCATTTATTTATGAAACATTTTGTAGAGTCACCGTTCACTTCGTTGGAACTCGAGTGTGTAGTTGTTTCAGGACGAGTGTCTCGTAGTATCGGTAATACATTAAAAAGTAATCGTTATAAAAATACTTTAAGCTTAAACGTTTATTTGTAGTCGATTCACAGTAGAAGATAGAATGGATTTTACAGTGTAGGCGTACAGGTAGTCGAACATGAACCGTGGGTTCCAGGTGACGGTTATTATTTGAATCTTTGTTATTGTATGTCGTCGGTGGTTTAGTCAAATGGATTTTATAATAGTCGTAGACGTAGATGACGAGTAGTGCGTATCAATTTAGTATGAACGATTGTAACGAATCTATAACGATCGAATGGTGATTAACGTAAACAATTACAAATAAGTACAACATAACAGACAACGGACAGCTATGAGATTGCACATTCACTGTAAATTTACAACACTTATAGCAACGTAAACTAAAAAAATCGTTCTTCATAAATATGAAGTTTCTATAGCGAGATTATGTCCTTTAATTTGCTTAAGATTTTTTTGAGTAAGCTATGCTGTGATGGTCGTACTTACTATTGAATTACATATTAGAGAATTATCACATATATTTCACATCCAGAATTGTATGGAAATAGTTACACTAGTGATTTCATTTTAGCGTATAAATTTGTGACATCCGTATATTTTTTTTAATTAATACGTATTCGATCGTGGGCTTCTTTATACGCCCCTTCGGAATCATGTAATTTTAAGGTTAGCGTAGCCTAGAATTAAGTAAAATCCACATCACCTCTGTGATATTGGACTGAAGTATTTCATTGAATCTGGCGTGTCCGGCACGTGTGGCGGGCATCGAGTGAGGTAAAACAGTTGTCGGGTACATGTAAGATATTTAACTTAAGGTAATTTGGACGGTAGGACGACTCCCCTTGCTGCTGCTGACACGATTTCGCTATCGCTATACCTTATGGAGTCTTAGTTTTTTTAAGGAGTTGGATTTGCATTTTCACGTTCTTTAATAAAATTTCTTGGTTCACAATTAAAATGGATTTGGATGGATTTTGTATATATTATATTTTAACTAAAATAAATATATTGCAAATTAAATATAATTTTGAAATGGAATTTTGACGATGACTTATGGTTAATTTGACTATAAACTAAATAGATTATAAGTTATTTTAAATTATTACCTAGCATAAGTGTTTAAAAAGAAGAATAAATTCCATTTGACTGACATACCTCACATATCTCGTATGAACTAATGTTGATATCGGTAACGTTTTTGCTATACATTATGTATACACACATGTAAATTATATTCGTGTATAACTAGTGCATTCCGTCTGACCCAAAAAATCATATTTTTGTATTATAAATTAAATAACGTGCGGAATGACCAACTAGGAATACCTCGTGTAACGATTTATGGGAATTAAAATTAAAGTTATTTGTCTTGAAAAAATTTCTTAGCTACGAGTCGTCTTGCGACACGACACTGTGAAATTAATTCTATCTCGGTATACGTATTTAAACGTCCTGCGGCGCGGACCTCCACTCGTGTATTCATTAGTAAAATTGGCTCAAAATTACGTACAGTATGTAAGGCAAAAAGTATTATAGTGTAAATTGGACTGACCCTTACACGAAGGGAGATAATTATGTATTTACATATATTTTCTTCGAATACGATGATTGGATTATCTTAAATTAAAATCGATCATAACCAGCCGCGGATCCGCTTAAGCGTTTAAAGGATTGTTACTCGTTGTTAACTATTAATTAAACGTGTAGTAACTGGGTAAGAGTGGTTCGTTTCGTGTAATCGCTGCGGGCGAGCGTATAGTATACGTAGTGATATGGTTCACTGCATCGGGCTCCGCGGCCGCTGCTCGGATCCGCCGTTGGTTTTGCGGAGGTCGGCGCCCGCCCCGCCATGTCATCGTATCGAACATTGGCTTCGGCATTCAACGCCACGTGTAAAAGAAAGTTGTGCCTACTTAAGTAATAAAAGTATTGAAAGTTAGGTGTGTTTTTTTTTAAGTTGTTTAAATTAAATATCGTATAAGAGAGGACTTTGAACAGCCTTTCCTATCTGTTCATATTACTTGTAATAAGTTGTATTTTATTGAATTATGTATGTGTAAGTTTTAAGTATTGTATGTTCGGCGCAACGCCGCGTCCGTAGTTGTGGAGAAGTTCGGCACCGCCTCTACGAGACGGACGGGGCAAACGAGCGGGGGCGGCCATGATCTACGCGACAATGTTTTATTTTCTGACCGTTTTATCGGGAAGCGTCTCAATTCAACTCGCACTGCCGTGACGTGTCTCACTAACAAATGACGTGAAACAGGAACGAGGTTGCGGATGAACATACACTCGAACATAATTATTAAACGTCGACCTTATGTAGAGTTAAAAAGCGTGGGCGAGGTGCGCGGTTTCAATAAACAATTTATTAATTTATTTCGATTTAATTTTAATTCTACCAGGCCCACTGAACACTTGACTGCGTGTGATTATAACACAAGGAAAAAAAACCAAACTAAAAAACTACCGATTCTATCTTCTTATTTCTCGGCCGACAACGCATCAGTGACGCCTTTAGTGTTCCAAATGTCCGTGTGCTGCGGTGGCCGCTTACCCTCAGGTGGCACGTTTGTCGGCCGTTGACATAAAGAAGAGGTGTCGAGGCCACAGTCCGCCACGTTGGCCGAGTGCGGGTCGGCAGACTTCTCACACCTTCGAAAACGTTGAGAATTTTCAGGTGTGCAGGATTCCTCACGACGTTTTCCTTCACCGAAGCGACTGATAATTAATACGCACATGGTTTGGCCGGACACCGCGACGAAAAGATAAGGAGGTTGTGTTCGTTAAGAAAAGAAGAATGTAGGCATCGACTTATGATGCTCTAGAATTTTTAATAAAAAGGGAAGATACCGATCGGTCGACGGCCACCGAACGTACGAGGGTATTTTTTTAGGTAACGGAAAAATACGTATATCCTTCGTGATACAGGATAGATGAGTGCGCGTAGGCGATGCGAGGGACGTGATCGGTGTGTAATTTCAAATAAGTATTACGTATTACGAGGGCGAGCAGAGTGTAAGGGTGCGAGGGCGGAAGGGAGAGTTATGTATGTATATTTAAATGTTCGTTATGGATCACGTCACTGAGGATCTACGAAGGCAGGTGGACGGATGAACTAAAACTATAAATACTGGAACTGACCAAATATAAAATTATATTTTTCGGTTATTAATATTAACTGAACAACGAGTCTCATGTCACATTATTGGCGCGGTCGTCCTTGTTGTCACTCCCGTCGACCTCACTCGCGGCGGAGGACGGGGACTCGACGGGCTGCGAGGTTTCCGTGGGTTCTTCTTGGCCTTCGACCGACGTCTTTTTGAATTTATTCACATCTGAAGATAAGATTTGAATCAACAATAACAAACCAACAAACTAGCGACAATCACCGGCGGGTCAGTGCAAATTGTCGGGTACGGTGGACCATATCGTCCCCTGCATTGAACGGGGGCTATATATGTATACGAGTATAACGACGGACATAGCATAACCCACCGTACTTGCTGCAGTCGGCGCCCAGCAGCCGCAGGAGGTGCACGGTGTCGGCGCGCGCGGTGTATGCCCGCAGCGACTGCACGCCTCGCCAACCGACCAACGTGAGCTTCAGCCTCGAATCGGGGTCGCTATATTCTAATACGCAGCTGCCCACTTCTGGAAATGGCATTTTTTTTATAGTTATTTTTCATCCATATCGGTAATGACATTCAATCGACATTCAACAAGGTCGTGTCGCCGCCCGCCGACCGCTCGCGAGCGACGCGGCGGACCGACCGCACTAACAAGTCGGAAGCGAGACGGAATGATCATTCTTTTTGTTTCGCGCACCGTTTAAATTTTTCTGAAATTTGATCGGAGGAACTTTTTTGATAGGAAAAATAAATAATAATTAATGTTATCGGTCGAATCACGATGTAACCGGGTATAGAAATATAAGCGTGGCCCCAATAAAATTACCATTCCACTTCGGTACTCGGTATCAAACAGTAATAAGAATAGTTTCGTTCGGCATCCTCCACCAGACCATTCGGAGTAAGTTAGCGGTGCACACCACCGATCACTACAGTTATAGCGCGATGCTTCACACTAGAACTAGACCAGATTGTGGAGCTGCCATCGACTGCTCCATATTATTTGAGCGGTTCTATCAAGAGTGTGAGTGTGGTGTCGCTGACCGAGATCGCGCACCAGGTCTTGCGTGTGCTGGGTGAAGGCGGCCAGGGTGGGCGGCGTGCTGGGCGTGTCGCACTGCAGCACCGTCACCAGGTCCTCCCGGAGCACGGCCACGCGTCGCGCCGCGCCGATGTACGGCAATATGCTCGGCAAACCCTCTTGTGATAACCTGGAATGTAGCATAGCACGATAAGGGAAATATGCATTACGAAAATATCTATATAATAAAAATACAACAGTATCAGAACCAAATCTGTTCGTGTACACGTCAGATGGCGACAACCGAACGGATTTAGATAATATTTGGTATATTTGTTATTTAAATGAAGAGTCCTAATCTAGGAGACTACAATCGGAGATCTATTCGCACGAAATTGAAAATGAAATTCAGTACCGAAGGCCTTGTCTTGTTGCAGCGACCGTCATTAATAAATATTTTCCAACTCGTAATACTAGAAACGGATTCTTAAAACAATAAAATAGGGCAAACACGAAATTTACCAAATACTCGATAGTGACGAGTAAAAATCCAATTTCGATTAGACGAGCTACTCGTAAGGGAGAGCCGCAGGCGAATAATAACACAAGGCACTGACCGGAACGAGCAAGACATTTTCTTATTGTCGCATCGCACGAACGTCTTGACGCCCGTGTTGATGATCTCGATCCTGCCGTCGTTGCGGCGCACCAGGTCGCGCACGGCCGGCGACACCAGGTAGATGTTCTTCTTCTTGCCTACGTGACACCGCGTCAGGAGACAGCCGGCGTCGAAATCGCCGCTCAAGTCGTAGTACGTCTTGATAGAGGGGAACACGTCCTCCTCGTCGCCGGAGAAGAACACGAAGGGATCCTCCGTGTAGCCACCCATTCTTCTTCTCTTCTTGGGTGGCTCCTTCTTTTCTTCCTTCGCCTCCTCCTCACGCTTCTCGGGTTGCGAGCTTTCGGTTTTCTTCTCCCAGGGCATGAGATCGATCTTTTCGAAAACCGCTACGAAAAATCCGCCCGTGTCCTGGTGGTGCGGTAGGATTCTGATGCTGAAAACGTTACAATCGAGTTCAATTTCAAAACTCGACTCGAAAATATTTTTATCGTTACGGAGCGGGGAAGGGCTCGATGCAACACAGTACTGTGGGTGCTGCGGCAGCGGTGGAACTTCCACGAACGAATCGTACGAAACCTCTCAACTTTACAACGAGGTAGATGACCTCATACCCCAGTCGGTAGTGACCCTGCCTGCCGAGCGAGGGGTCTCGGGCTCGATTCCCGGCCGGGGAAACCGTTAATGTGATAGATAAATGTTTGCTCTCGGTACATGGATGTTTGTGATGTTATATATGTGTACGTCCACGCCGGCCGCGACACAGGGAATCCTAGTGCGGGGCTGTGAGTGTGTAAACGTTTATTTATATTTATTTATTCATGAAAACACTGGAGCGGGCCGAGGCCGAGGAGTGATTAAAGAGTCTTTGTGCTTTTAAAAAATCGTAGTGTTGTAACAGAACTACATAGATCATTTGTAAACTAAGATCTAAATGTTCTATAGACCACTTGCAACCGATTACAATATATACTTGTCGCCCAACCGAACAAACATGTACAGTGGCGGAGCGCGGTGCGATGCGCAGGGTGTGCAATACGTGCGCGATCACAAACGACATTAGCGAGGGTTACGAAACAGTGAGAAATAAATGTTACTATAATTATGTACTGCGTGCAGCACGACACAGACCACTTGTCCAAAGGGTACTCGCCGAGCTCGTCGGGGGCGGGCGGGAACATCTGCGGGCGCACCACCGTCCGCCACCGCTCGGGCACGTCCTCGAACTTGTCGTACAACACCATGTCCTTGGACGCCGGCCGCCAGCGCGTCATGCCTGCGGACATCCCACCGCATTACGCCCGTCCGTCTGCCTGTCGATACAGGACCGGAGACGTGCGCGGCTGCGATCACTTTCCTCGCCGCGTTCGGTAGTCACAACAGGATCCAAAGTTGATATGTGATGTACCCGTTGGATCCTGTTGGATCGAGCGACGCGTGAAAGTCCAGTCTGTAGAGTGTACAGAGCAGTTCCCAAAAATAAAAGGTTTTTTAGCTAGTAGCTTTTTCCTTATTTTCTCCCAAATGGAATACAAATTTAGATAATTAAATTAAATATTAAAATTTGTAATGACAACAAATTATAAATAAACTGTTACAACTAGCGGCTAGTTTATACAACCCATTTGATAGCTCTCCGATTTAATGAATAGGTTATTTTCCTATTTTTATTATGGGTGTAATAATCGGATATGAACCTTCCCGTTTCGGCTCATGTTGCAATGCCATTATAACATATTGTCTCGTCCTTTTCTTATAACTAGTTAAACATTAACATCATATACATCTTGTATTTACATCGATAAATTACATTATTCCAAAATCTTAGTTACTTTCCGCCGTCCGCGACGCACAACTTTTAGTTAATTGATAATTATGGTAAAGATTAAAATATAAGTGACAAGGACGCCTGGAAAATAGTCATATAAATAGGCAATAGTAGAAGCCAAAAATGACATGCATACATACAAACATAAGTGTATTTTCAACACACATTAAATTTATTTTTAAATTACAATTTGACACAACAATTAGACACACAGTAGTATATAGATAAAGCAGCTTTAAGGAACGTCGATACAAGTAAAATATGACGTGCCTACCGATGGGCCAGCCGTACCGATATGCTTCAAGCTCTCGAGTGACGTGTGTAGTACAGATGTCTCGTGTATATTCATACCCTTGTGGAATTTGAGGCCGGGCAGCAGGTGGGCGGCGTCCGCGAGCCGCACGGAGCCCCCGGCCTCGCGCAGCAGCCGATGCACCACGGCCTCGTTCTCCACCGGGTTGAAGGAGCACGTGGAGTACACCAGCCTGCCGCCCACCGCGAGCAGCTCGCAGCCGCGACGTGCGATGCGAAACTGGATGCTGGGAGACGAGACCACCGCTGTCGAGTATACTTGTAGTAGAGTGTAGGGTGTAGGGTGCGGAGGCGAGAATCAATATGAAAGGAATAGTCCTCGTTGTAAGATATTAAAACTAGGTACAGAACATTACTGGGATGTTGATGATGTTAAAACGATATTTTGTATCATCGGTTTGCTACTGCCCGGTCGGCCGCCGCAGGTGGGTCGCCTCGGTCACGTCGAGACTCTTCTCTCGGACGCCCGGCTGGACGCGGCGAAGACGACGGACCCACCGTGACCGTCGGATGTCACGTTAGCCAGGTCTAAAACGCGGCAGAAACACTCCAACGAACTTATCTCATCGTATATCTAATGGTAACCAATGAAGTGATTGCATCGAACTGATTCAGAGTTCAATACACACAGACATCAGTATTCGTGGGTCTCGCGGGCTCACGAGATGTGGATGTAGACGGTGGCGGTACCCGTGCAGGTTGTTCCCGTTGCCGACGCTCCACTTGGGCCAGATGTCGGGGTTCTTGCGCAGCGTGCCGTCCCCCGAACACGGCACGTCGCACAGCACCCGGTCGAACTTCAGCGGTCGGCTGCCGGCGGGGCTCTGGAAGCGATTTGGTTTTCTATTTTAACTAAGGTACACAGACGAACGTATTTCACCAGCACAAGTGATCGACTACTTCGGTATCTTCAGGCGGGTGCCCGGTCGAGAGCCGGAGGGAAGATGAAAAACTCAATAAAAGTAAAACCCCTCTATTGTATACAGTAAGACAATCGAATATAAAAGGCTCATGCACAAAATGTCAGCGGCTCGTGTGCCACACGGGACAACGCGGCGGACACGCCACGGACCTGACGATGTCGGTCCCAAACCGAATGTAAGCCCTCGAGTGCAGGTAACCGGCACTTTATGCTTAATCAGCTTTATGTACACCGAGCATACACGATGTATATGTACACAGTCCAACGTTGTTTATAACAAATTTCTTCAAGACGAGATGAGAGGGGCCGGGCTTCGCTATATTTTACCCATCCGCATTTTTTAGCTTCAATTTTACGAGTCAACTCTATCATAAGGGTTCACTTGCAGGGAAGTGGTCTCCCGAATGAATAGGTTATTGAAAACCTCTAACCTCAATCGGCGCCCTAATTTCCGACACGCAGTTGGCCACTTTCCGCACCGCAACAGGAGCGTTAGTAGTGTGCACTCGAGAGAAGAGGTCTTCGTACAGCAGCTGGGGGCATTTCATACAACTTAATCGAACCGTATCTATGATAGGCGTTCACCTGGGGGTCGGCGGTCTCCAAGGAGGGCAGCAAAGCCGCGTCGTGGTTGCAGATAAGCACGCAGGGCGAGTTGAGCCGCTTGGCCTGGTGCACCAGCATGTAGCAGCGGCTGTTGTCCACGTCGTTGGCTACCACCAAACCTGCACATACGACACCACCGGCCCGCGTCAGCAGCGCTGGCGAGTCTGCCCTACTCGATAGATAACGGTAACGCGTGTATTGCTGAATCACGTTAAACTAACCTCGATGCAACAGGTTAACTGAAAATCCCACTGCAGAAAACTTTATAAGTAAACGTTTACACACTCACACTCCCACTCTAGCATTCCCTGCGTTGCGGGTGGTATGAACATACACAAATATGACATAAATATCCATGACCCGAGAAAAAACATTTATCTGTCACATAAATGTTTGCCCCGGCCGGGAATCCAACCGGGACCCCTCGCTCGGCAGGCAGGGTCACTACCAACTGGGCTATGGGGTCGTTAAGTTACAAATATTATTTTTATACAAACAAAATAGACATATTTAACTACATGTGCATATACAAATATGCTGTACCATCACGGGTTTTACAGTGACAGAGGTTATAATCGTAATAAAGTCGAATGTCGAACTCGACACTTCACCTGTGGGCATTTTATCTTCATCAGCATGCAAGAACTCAATAAGTTGAGCTGTTTTCGAGCCAGGAGCAGCGCACATGTCCAAAACCTATAATAAAATTGTATGTAAAATGTGATCAATGGAATGGAGTATAACAAATTGTAAACAGTGACGCTGCTGTTGTGACAGTAGCTGTGGCACATAAATATTATAAAAATCAATTAACACAGCCGCTACGGTGCCGGTCTGTAATAAGGTACTATGTTTGCCCAATTGGAGTAAAAATTTGATGATGGACTTTAAATATTGCAATGCATAGGGTGTGGAAAATGGACACAGCTTACCTTATGATGTGGTTCAACTTGTAGAACCACCGGAGGTATCATAGATACGGCCTCTTGACGCGAGACGCCACCGGCAGCGGTCTCTGCTATCAGGAAGTTGTGGAGCTTGTATAGAGTCTCGTTGCGACGAATGTCCGTGCGGGATAAACGCAGTTGCCACGCTAGACCCCCTGGATACCTGATGAAGAGAGTCGCTTTTACATAACGTGGAATTATATGGCACCAATGGTTCAAACCTACAACTGCATAGACTACGTCTACCAAAAGTTTCATGGTCACAAACTGAAGATATCAACAGGACCAGTCTCAGGGTGTGCTGGCCGCAGGTGCCATGAGACAATCTGCTAAAGAAATAAATATAACATAATTTTCTAATCTTTATTTGTCTTTGGACGATTGATTTTGGAAGTTCGAAGGCAACGAACGCCGGAGTTCCTCAGGGGACCCTTTTCTCCGCCACTCTAATGATTTGCTTAAGCTCGGTATCTATACACAGTATATAAGGTAAACAGCACAGTAGTGGAGAGATACCTGCCGAGTGCTAGGGTCAATATGAACGAAATACAGTCCGAAAGAGAGTGCATAGTGGACCGCACGAAATTAACTCTTCTGGCAGTGTCCGAACGGGGCGATGCCAACCTAGTGAGATTCAAGGCCACAAAAACGGAGACGTGTCTGTTGTCTGCCAGGAGGAGTCCGTTCAACTTGACTCCTATTTTCCAAAATTTATCCTTGGAATATACTGATCGTTTTCAATTGTTTGGAGTTGGAAGTTTCTTGGATACTCGCCATCCATCCTTATGTCGTGAACATCCCGCCTGTGAAGACGACGCCGTTTGAGTAGTCTTTCGTCATGTGCACTCCAAAGAACTGGTATAGCTTACCCGCATTGGTGTTCCCTACTACATACATATGTGGGAATTTTCAAGAGGAGGCTTTTATAAGTTAATACATTCAACATCTTAGACTTCATCACCACTGACCATCAAGTGACATTGTCAAACAATAACTTATTTATGTAAAAAAAAGAGTGGCATAAATTGCTGTTAATAAAATAACATAGGAAATGCATATTCACGTTAAAAATCAGAGCCTAACAAATAACAATGCCTAAAACAACTTGTTTTACGAGTTTTTCACAAATTCAAATAATATATATCTTAAAATCTATAAATATAATCAAATTCTATTGTACATTTACGATATATATATATGTATATATATATAAAACTATTTACAGGGGCTTTTATCAATGCAATAGAACACAAAACAATAGTAAGAAAAGTAACAAAGTAAGAAAGTTCTTACTTTGCAATGAAACAAACTTTAAGTATTAAGTGTTGCTTACTGTAAGACATTAGTGAAACCAGAACTAAATCGCTTAAGCCATTTCTGAGATGAGCGCGAACAACCGCACAGACAGAAAAAAATTGTAACTAATATTGTTTTGTGTTCTATTGCATTGATAAAAGCCCCTGTAAATAGTTTTATATATATATATATTTAATATATAATATTAATTATTGTAATTTGTAATTCATAGAATGAGAAAAACATAGTGTTAAAACAATGCAGGTGCTATTTCTAAGCGTAAAGCGTAGTTTGTTTGAAGCGAAGCGAGGGCGGTACGCTAGTTAAAAATAAGGCCCAAGCTGTTAGTTAAACCATATTTAAAAACAAAGTCATACCAAGGTAAATTGATAAGCTTGATACCCTCCTTGCTACTGTCTGCTTGTACGTGTTCATTGAGAAGCTCAGTAAAGTATTCACTCTTCACTATTCTCAGCAGCTGATCTGCCTCACCCCTAGAGCCTGTTATCCTAAAGGCAGTTGGCAAGTCCTCTTTCAGGCTCACCGTGAACTGTGTCCACTCATCTTCTGGACAAATCTTCTGGGACTGGATAAAAAAAGGAAGGACTTGGATAAAAAAATTGTTTACAATTTGAGTGAAAAAAAAAATGTTAAATACACATCTTTAACATTTAAGGGCCAACACAGCATAAAGGTAAAACAAAATATAATTAAATAAATACTTTAAAACCAAAGTAAAAATGAAATTATTACTATTGTTACTGGGGATGTTATGGAGTTCCGTAATCATAACTGAAACTATTGGATATCCTTAATAAAAATATATCCAAAACTGTAACCAATAAAAAAAAAAAAAAAAAAAAATAATTTTGGATAGAGGCAGAGTCTAAATTAAACATGTTATGACAGGTTTATGCTGCCTGAACCAAGATACTTTAATTTTTAGGTTTTTTTTTATGATTAGGATACTAAATAATACCTAGAAATAAAGTCAAACCGTTCACCTTGTAAACCGTTTACTTTGTAAAATACATAATTATTTTTTAAAGATTTTTAATCATCTAATATCCATAATCAAAATTATCCAAATAAATTGGATAATCCACAATTATTTTATATCCATAATCAAAACCAGTAAAATATTATCCAAATCCAGATCTGAAATTTCATATGTATAACATCCCGAATTATTATCAAAATCAAAATTGTGCCTGTATTTTCTGTCAGTAGTGTTATCAGTCAGTTATCAATTACATTCTATATGTGTGATATCCAAAGTGGCTTATATCAACCCACAGGGGTTGATGAGGATTGGCAAGGGGTCCAAACATCATGGGGGCATCAACAGGAAACAATATGGGGTCATTTAGATTAGTGAATAGAGAGTAAAAAATATTTTTTGTGGTAAATTGCAGCCTGTGTTAACTTTTTAGCTAGATTGCAGATCTTTGTCTGTGCAAAACATCATCGAGAATTGCTCATAGAAGTTCATATTCGATCATGGAACAGACCTACCTTACGACTACAGTTTGGTATACAAGCTTATTATCATAATTAAAATATTACTAGCTAAATAGGGATATTATAGTGCACAGAAGAAATGAGAATCTTAGCTGTAGTATAATATTCACGATAAAAGATAGGAAGCCCGAATTTATCTCGGACTAATTTTGTTGGTTTAAGATATTTTTTTTTAATTTTTCTCACTACACTTCGCTACTGTTAAAATTTAACTTTTCGAGTAACACTAAACCAGCTGTCAAAAATACATTCAAAGTTGACGGAATTGCAAAAAACATTATTAAGTAAACAGGGGGTCTAACCAGAACCGAAAATAATGTCAAGTGGTAGACAAGGTATAAAAGTTTGGGGAGCTCTGTTCTGTATAACACTATTTAAAGTCTGGATGGTGGTATTGCAGATTCATGTACCTATTGAAGAGTTAAAAGTACACAAGCAAAATACCGTAAAGTTTTAAAATTAGCTAGTCAACCTAGGAGTAAAGTAACATAGTAGGTTATAAACAAAACTTAACCTATGGATACACTTACCTTGTAATATTCATCAAACATTGCATTCTCTCTTAAAATTTCTTCGTAGGGTTTGCGTGTGTCAATGATTGGCTTTGTTGTTGGATTCGATGCCTACAATACGAATAAAATGTAGGTTTAATTAAAGAAATTAACGAAACGAACCGCCGCATTGTGTGACAAAAGTGCACCTGTTCTTTTCGGTCTCGCTTTCTTTGAGCAAATTTGTTAACGCCACGGTTTCTGCGACCCATTCTTCTCAACTTTTCAGACAATGATACAAATCTTTTCTGTATAAAAATACACAATATCAACATTTATTTATGTGGCTCCGGCGACGTCCTAATAAGTAGACGTAGACCAGTATATACAAATGTAATCTGTGACGTAAACGATGGCAAGAAGCAGTCTTTGACGTTAAAGAAGTGTCAGGCTCAAATTAATATTTCAATTTTTTACATGTACGAAATTCATCCGATGTCATACCCATGCAGCTCATGTCAGTCATGTCATCATATAAATCATCCATACATTTTTCCTTATGGTATCTCTAATTTAATATTTAGTTTTTATTATGATATACCCGTCCATATACGCATACATCTGCTTGATATGTGACTAGTTTATGCTATGTAATGGCACTCAAGTAAAGAAATCAGTCGGTCTATTTCAGTCATTTAGTGCTCACAGCACACAGACTACAGTACAGAGTACCTACTTCGTTGACTAAACGTTGGTAAATAATCACAGGTCAGTAGAACTTTAAATTCACTTTAAATAAATTTGGTACTCACTTATAGTTAAATAAACATATACAAGGTTAGATGATAACGAAAATCTTTGCATCACTTTCAAGTCACACCCGTGAAACGATTATTATCATTATAGCCTACATATAAAATTGTTAAGCATATAAATAGGTGTAAGTATAATATGTTTACTGTTTAATACATTTTAAAGTCTTGATTATTTTTATTTTATTGTGTTAGGTAACATAAGCATTGTTTAGAAAGGGGCACCCGAGTTTTAATAATTGGGGGCGTTTGATTTGTGTTATTTCCTTTAAATACCCTATGATATGACTCCTACATTTTTATTCACCAGGGTCCAAATTTATTCTTTTTTATTTTGGGTTCCTTTGGGTATCTAAATTATAGCTTTTACTATTATTAAATTATAACTTAGTATATAATTTATTGATAATATAGACAGTTGTTTAGTTATTTCTTTGGTTCAAAATAAATTGTAATATGAAGTCTTATAAGGAATGAATGCTGGAGGAGTTTGATTACTTATTACTAATGTAAACTGTATGTTGTGTGATTATTTCTATTCTTAGATACCCACTACAAATGTTTGTTATAAAGCAGACAATTGTATTTGTTCATTTCTTATCACTAATCTAACCTGACATTGATACTCCTACAATACTACTTATTATAAATATATGCAGTTTAATTAAGGCATTGGAATATATCGGAATTTTGTGAAAGTCAAAATATATTTGTTAAAAAATAAGTTGTGAAGTATATTTTGCAAATCACCTTCACAAAAAAAAAGTTAGTCCAAATACATTGATTCTGTTATAATTTAATGTTTATGATTATGATCTATGGGCTAGGTCTTAATGAAAGGGAATGAATAATTTCAAAGTTCTTCATTCATTTTTTCTTAACAGGTTTTCAATACACATTTACACCTTGATCTTCAGATAGAAAGAACTGCCCACTCACAAATCTTTCAGTCCAACATCAGGCATTCCTTTGCTCGATTTTGATTCTCATTCAACCTTCTCTTCCATTTCGATATATATACACAATTCAATTCATTTATTGGTGGATTTACACAAGTAAAATCCTGCTGATTGGCGTGCAATACAATTTGTCACTTATTTTATTCAACTTTTAAATTAAGTTTCACTTTAATTTATTTAATATATAATGTTGTAATAATTCTGCGTGCATGTTATTAATAATGAATTATAATAAATAACAAATTGTAGGCAAACCAGAGAATATTATAATTTATACATTAATATTAGTAACAGTGGAGTAATAAATCATAGAAAAACTGGTGATATAAATCTATCAATTTTTCAATATTAGAGCAGGAGAGACAGTTTTTGTTGTTAATTTTTTTATCTCAAAACTAAGTTGACATTACGGAATTACCAATATAACAAGTGACATGAGGTCAAATATGTTAACTGACAAAAAGCGGCCCAAAACACCTTAACTAAAGATAAAGATACATATTCAGCACCAGAAATTGGCTAAGCAGTTGTCTTCTGCTTCTGGCTTTCTTAGGCTGTATTCTGATATAAGAAATTAAAACGAATCTTTTGTAGGATTTGCTATCTAACCCATTAACCCCCCAAGTACCTGAGAGAGCCCTAAACTATTTTCATACGTAAATAGCCTCCAAAAGAGTTTACGGGCCCCTGATCGTTAGTAGTCACCGCTGCCCATGGACATCCGCAACACTTAAGGCGTCACTGACGTGTTGTCGGCCAAGAATCGGCTTGGCTTATCGCCACTTAAGACCTTCCAATACCCCCTTTGGGACATGTTAAAACATTTCACGGTTGATTTTTAGAAGGTAGGTGGTAGATAGCCAGTTAGGTGAAAAATCTACCACATCATGTGAATACCATCGCAATTAAAGTTAGCGGCACAGGACTCGGCGACCTCCAGAAGTAGAGACCTAATGTCGTCGTCCTGTACGGAGCACGGCGTATACGTGTACGTACGTAAGTTCCGTACCAGCAAGGTAGGTTGGTTTGAACTCAAGTATGGGAGAAGCTTTTACACACTGATTACATTAAATACGAAGAAATGGTCGTATCCTTCCAGAGGCTGCAATGGCTCCGCTTGGAGGCTTCCGATTCGCCATAGATCGTGGCGGCACATTCACCGACGTGTTTGCGCGCTGCCCTGGCGGGAAGGTCAGGGTCATGAAACTACTCTCGGTCGATCCGCAGAATTACGACGATGCACCCAGGGAAGCTATTAGAAGGATTTTGCAAGAGGTGATTAAAATTATGAAGTGTATCATGTCACTTCAGGCTGCGTTCCTTTATTCGAAAACCAGGAGACCTAGAGCATACTACCTCACGTTGCTCCACCGCGGGTTGGTCGAAGACTTGATGACCGATCCAAGTGTTGGAAAGTATGCCGTCCGAATGTCTACGACATAGCTTAACGATCACATCCAGGACTGACGCGACGGGTCATCGTGTTTTTTGAAACATCAGAGGGCTTATGTTGCCACTAGCGATCGCTGAACTAACTTTTTGATAACCTTAATAAAGTTTATGTGGTTCTTTATAGCCAAACGCTTTCTGAGACAGTAGTGCTAATATTAGTTAAAAATAGCGTCTCCGAGCCAGGCAAGCAAGCTGGACGGCTGACAATGTTATAAAATACTATACTTATGGCACCATCTAGCGCATGTATTGAATATTCAGCAATAAACCTTTTTTTTATATAAACTATACTAACTATAATGGTGGTCGCTGGTCGCCTTGAAAGCGTCCGCAATTAGGGATGCTTCTTGAGTTATCTTAGTTTGACGGAGCGACTCAGGGTTACAAAGGTATTTAATAATAATTATCTTGGTGCTTAATTATACAATTTAATAGTGGCTACTTACAATTAACGATATCTTGGTAACCAATTTTACCCGTCATCATATAAATATATACACAAATGTAACATTGCACAATAGAAACGCTGAACGAATTACATGCAAAACCTGTATTCCTATTTTACTAAATCTTATACGATAATGATTGTCAACAATCCCACATTCCCACCGGATAGCATAAAGGTCGCCAATCTTTATCCCTCTGAACTGCGCTGCATGTTGAAACTCACGCGTAGGTACATGCATAATAACCTACCGCGCACAGGTCAGAGTGGCCATACAATTTGGCGAGGCGAATAGTAATAAACTTTGTGTACATGTTTCAGGAAACCGGTAACGCTCTAGACAAGGAAGGAAAAGTGAACTCTTCTCTTATAGAATCCATAAGGATGGGCACCACTGTGGCCACTAACGCCTTACTAGAGCGGAAGGGTGCCCGGATGGCTCTCGTTATAAATAAAGGCTTCAAGGACATATTATACATCGGGAACCAAGCTAGGCCGTATATATTCCAGCTGGTGAGATTTGTTAGAGCTCGTAAAATTTTCTTTAAAAATATGCGTACCTACGTCAATACATTGTGATCGACAAAAATACTTAATATAAATTAAACTTTATAGGATATAAAACGACCAGGCGTCTTATACAAGGAGGTTGTGGAAGTCGACTGTAGAGTGATACCGGCGTTAGAAGACCGGTGTCAGATCGACAAATCCAAAGCTAGCTGGAAGGAAGTCGTGGGAACGACGGGTCAAAAGATGCTCGTTACTAAGGATCTGGATGAAGAGGAAGTCAAAAGAGACTTGAAGGCGTTGAGGGAGAAAGGGATAGAGAGTATCGCTGTCGTACTTGCACACAGTTACACTTATCACGAACATGAGTTAATGATTGGGAGGATAGCGTCTGATTTAGGTACTCTAAATGATATCTACTTACGCACATTCTGAGTATGAATATCCAATACTTGCCTTTAACTCAAACGGTCGCGCTAATTCCATGAATGAAAAATTAAGTGACCTGGCGCGAACTGCACCAATGAACATTATGAATTAATATATAAAATACTATTATTATTTTTATATTACTATTTTTATGTTTTTTTTTTTGTTTCTTAAATTCATATATACAATAACATGTCTTAGATTATAAGAGAATGTTGTACACGTCTTTAATTGGCGTACATACCAGGCCTTAGTTTTACGTTAGATTGTATGCAAATGTATTGTGTGTTATGCTGTTGATGTGTCATAATAAATAAATAAAATAAATGTTAAATGTCAAATGTAATTATGTTGGGCACATATGTTTTCCACAAGATATAAATTTGTGTTCCCTAGGAGAGGAGTCGCTTCACCGGTCCTAATAGTTGACGACAGGAATTATTTTAAATTTCATATAATTTATCATTTAAATTTCATATCGTTGACAAAATCCCATCCTCACTTAAAATTCCGAAGGACATAGTGTCTGAAATAAAGATTTATTATTGCTATTATAATATGCTGGTCCTTCCAGGGTCCGGGTCTAGTTCTTCGAGACTCACCTATATAATGAATCGTATACACATGTTACATAAAGCATTTCAAAAGGAAAGTGTCGCGATATTATAACAGCGTTCCCTCCATGTCGGCGCCAGGGTTCGAGCAGGTGTCGCTGTCCCACTCGGTGATGTCGATGATCCGGCTGGTGCCGCGCGGGCTCACGACGGCCGCGGACGCGTATCTCACGCCGCACATCCGCCGGTACGTGCGCGGCTTCGCCGGCGGCTTCAGCGGCGAGTTGAACGGCTCGAACGTGCTGTTTATGCAGTCGGACGGCGGGCTGACACCGATGGATTTGTAATTTTTTCTTGGGTCTTACGTAAATTTCAGTTTAAAATGTTAAAGAAATAAATTAAAGGTTTCTATTAAATTTTTACATATTTTATTGAATATTTAATGATGTTGTATAATTTCGTACAGGTTTAACGGTTCCCGAGCGATACTGTCGGGGCCCGCGGGAGGAGTCGTCGGGTATGCGTTCACTTCGTACAAAAAGGATACGAATTTACCGGTTATAGGTAAACTGTCTACGTAATTATATTTATATTTTTGCAAAATTTTCGTAACTACCATTGTGATCGCGCCCTCTAATACGGTCGAAGGCCTAACCTGCGCCCCTTTTGAGTGTCTCGTGTTCCCCGCGGCAGGTTTCGACATGGGCGGCACGTCGACGGACGTGTCGCGGTACGCCGGCGCCCTGGAGCACGTGCACGAGGCCACCACCGCCGGGGTCACCATCCAGGCGCCGCAGCTCGGTAAATTTTATTTTATAAAATTAAGATTTAACTATAACGGATACTTACTTCATATTTACTTTATTTCACTGTTTCTTCCTGTTAAGACACAGGCGCCCGTCACCTGATCCATCTTACTGCGACGAAATATTATTGAAATAATTATAAAATATTTATAGAAATACAAAGGATTGGAATAGCTTGCTCGCGGCGGTGTTCCCTACTACACATGATATGAGAGTTTTCAAGAGGAGAATGAATAGGTGTCTATAAGATAATATTTTCAACATTATATGGCCGTATTGGGGCGGTCTAGAATACCCCCAATCCCATTCTGGCAAACGGTGTCATAAGAGGCGACAGATTGCTTGGTGGCAGGGCTATGCGTAAAGATTATATTATCAGTATCATTATTCAGTCATTCATATTATTACTGGTATTATTTATCTTTCTGTGAAGCCTGTCTGGCTAGCTACCACTATCCTGCTTGAGTCAGCCGCCAAACGACTCGACGTGTTCCCGCTGGGGGCTTGAGAGTCAGTACTTTCTTTCATACCTACTCATTTCCTGGCCGACAACGCATCAGTGATACCATTGGTTTTGCTGATGTCCATGGGCGACGGTGACCTCTTACCATCAGGTGGTTCGTCTGCTCGTTTGTCGGCTACTAACATTAAAAGAAAATTTTTGATTCAACACCACTTATCATCAGGTAGATTTGTCAAGAATTAACTTATTTTTGTAAAATAAGTTATTTTTTCCATAGACATAAATACCGTAGCGGCAGGAGGTGGTTCGATGCTAGTCTTCCGGTCCGGCTTGTTCGTGGTCGGGCCGGAGTCGGCCGGCGCCGACCCGGGTCCGGCGTGCTACCGGAAGGGCGGGCCGCTCACCGTCACCGACGCCAACCTCTTGTTGGGTAATTGATGAAACTTGAATTTGAATAATTTTTTGAAATGGCACTAGAAATCACGCTTCAGCGGATCCAGCAAAGTGGCCGGATGTAAGAATGAAGAAAAATGTGTGATCAACAAAGAACTATCCTCAAAGCGGATCATAAATATCTTTAAATTTTGATGTCACGCTGATAGTCACGAGGATCGAGAGCCTCTTAAATCCCTGTGGGGGCTGAGAGATGTCGTGGGTAATTTTCATTTCTTTTTCGTCATCGTCATAGGCATTTTTCATATACGCATTATATATGTAGTTAAGCCCACACATTAAAATATTTCAGAGAAACTAACAATGAATTTTGATTCTCGCAGGACGTCTCCTACCGGAATACTTTCCGAAGATATTCGGGCCCGATGAGAACGAGCCGCTCGACAGGGAGACCACGGTCGCTAAGTTCCGACAGCTAACAGAGGAAATCAATGTGTTCCTCGAACAGGACGGCGGGAAGGAGGTGTGTGTGTACGATCGTCAAACATGAAGTAGATAAGGGATAATCTGGTTACGTCTTCATATCGCCTTCAAAATATTCTTTTATAGGGCTCGGTTTTCGTTTTCACAGCAAGATTCGAACCCTACCTATTGGAGCTTTTTGGAGGTTAAAACTTACCTTGTAATTGCCGTGTGTTGTCTTAAAAGATTCTCTGAGGAGATGTTTCGCCGTTTTCTTCCCTTCAATGTTAAATAAACTTCGAAACGGGAGTAGATAAACAAATTACGTACATAGGTATTTACTGAATACCAAAATAATTAAATGATTTTGAATTTTAAATATATTTTAATTTTATGAACGATGGCGGTACCGTTGAAAACCAGCGAAAATAATTACTATAAAATTTATATTCCTCTTCCAGATGACGATGGAGGAAGTGGCAATGGGATTCATAGATGTAGCCAATGAAGCGATGTGCCGCCCCATCAGGTGAGAGGGCCAAGCTTACCTACCTCGGGCGGCGAACGACGTGGGCCCACGTCACACCTTACACACTCACACGAGAAAAAACAATTACAGCTCACATACATTCAGAAATATTATTACGAAAGAAAATTTATTATTCTGTTCATTCATGTCTTAAATAAATTATGTAAAATATGTACCGTAAATGTCCTTCCTCGTCGGAGACCAAACCCAGGATCTCTCGGTCGGTAGGCAAAGTCACCATCTTGCAGACATTACTACAATAGAGGAACTACGTCCTCGGCTTCGGCCCCAAAGCACACACAGTGGAACAGTGGTTCTAACGAGTTCGTTATGACCTCTTCATGTGCGGTTACTAACGGGTGTGTGGTCGCTTGCGACCTGCAGAGCGTTGACGACGGCGCGCGGGCACGACGCCCGTGCGCACGCGCTCGCGTGCTTCGGCGGCGCGGGCGGCCAGCACGCGTGCGCCGTGGCCGCACGCCTCGGCGTCTCCACCGTGCTCCTGCACAAGTACGCCGGTCAGTATGCACTTCAACGGAGGGCTAAACGTAAACGTGAATCTTGAAACGTACACTGTTTATCGTATCGATGTAAGATTTGCTAGTTAAACACTGATTATATATTTAAACTTTAGACACGATGCCGGTAAAGGTAAAGCAGCAGCGCTGAATTTATTCGCTAACAACTCCCGTACGCGGTGATCTAAAGTTGACGAGCTCGTCAGCTCGTACAATAAATCTATCGGGACGCGATGGAGCTTGTACGGTATTTAGTTATTGATTCATTCCACGTAGTTCTGTTTTACAACAGGTACCGATACACGTATGTGTTATGGCATTTATGATATTCACCGTAATGAACTACCCGTTGTAACCTATCTTTACAGGGAGTACGTTATCGAGTATAAAAAAATGTTCCAGGAATTTCATGAACTATGAATGATTTCGAATCGACATTTACGAACGGTGTGTGCGGTAGTTGTAGCATCGCTGTGTTGTGACCGAGGTGAGCTAGGGCGTCACAGTATGTGTGTGTGTGTGTGTGACGTCAGGCATCCTGTCTGCGTACGGCATGGCGCTGGCGCATGTGGTGCAGGAGGCGCAGCGGCCGTGCGCGGCGCGCTACCGTCCGGAGCACTTCCATCACCTGGACGTCCAGCTGGACGAGCTGGCATTCGAATGCACCCAAAATCTGCGATCGCAGGTTTGTAGTGTAGTTGGAATTGTTATGTTGGTAAAAGTTTGCGTAATGGGAGATCTTTTTAATGACTCCGCTGAACCCAAATGCCATATCGACTATAGTTTAGACGATACGTCCATACGGTGCGAGCGGCTGGTCAGGCAGGTGAACAGCCCAACAATATAATATGATACAGGTGAACCGATGAGTACAATCAAACTTGCACGTGATCTCGATTAATCATTGCTTATCAAGGGCGCGTCCATTGGTATGAGTATAATGGGAAGGTTCACAGTTTCCGTAATATGACGTTTGCAGGGCTTTTCCGAGGAGCAGATCGAAGTGGAGCCCTACCTGCACCTACGGTACGCGGGCACCGACTGCGCGCTGATGGTGTCTCCCGCGCGCGGAGGCTCGGGGGCCGGCACCTCCGCCTGCCGCCACGGAGATTTCTACACGGCTTTCATTGACAGGTTACTACGGTCTGCAAAATGTAACAAGATTGGAATGATAACGAACAGTAAAATCGGTGTTTAAGTCGATATGTCAGATCGATTTTTTTATTTATAGTGTACGTTAAATCTGATTAAACAGAATTTTAGTATATATAAGCGCACTCGCTGCGTCCGTCTCCTAAGGTAGTGCACTGTCAATGTACGTATCAAACACTGACCTCAATTCAATTTAGTGCGGTGAGTAGCTCTAGTGGTATCGTTAAAGTAATACGGCTTACTTTCCATTCTAATTAGTCTAGTTATATATTGTTCCATCAGTACAGGCTGTACGTGACAACAGTTGTTTCGCATGAATGTTTCAGGTACAAGAAGGAGTTCGGCTTCACGCTGACTGGGCGCGACGTGCTCGTGGACGACGTGCGGGTGCGCGCGGTGGGACGCAGCGACCCCGAGCCGCCGGCGGCGCCGCCCGCCGCGGGCGATGGCGCGCCACCCCCCGAGAAGGTCTGATTGGTTTGTAAATGGTTATTGAGAGTTTTTGAGGTGTGACAACACCCATCGATAACCTGAAAATGAATTTTCTTTGGTACCTTTTTATGGGAGTGTGGAACTGTTTAATGTCGAACTGAACATTACTGGAGTTACACGAGCGATAGTCGACTTGTGTCGGTGTGCTAGGTGGTGCAAGTGTACTTCACGGGCGGATGGCGGCCCACCGCGGTGCACCTGCTGGCGCGGCTGGGGCCGGTGCAGCGGCTGGCCGGCCCGGCGGTCGTCGTGGACGACCTGTCCACCACGCTGATCGAGCCCGGTATGAACAACAGTCAAATAAAATTATCCGACCGATTGATTTTACGATATATTAAATTGCAATCCTAACTTAATCAATGAAATATTTTTTTCCTACAAACTTAATCGAAAGAAGATAGGAGAATTCGCTTGAAAATAAATGTTGAAGTCTATGATTTAAATATTTATTCACACTATTATATTGGCATAAATAATGAGTAAACAGTTTATAAACCTATTTTACGTAGTACTTAGACTAACGGGCTAACCCAATAGGATACCTGTCATATTAACTCTAGAGTTATTGGAATAAATAAGTAGATAACTAATCTATTGTATTGTTTATGTATGTGTGAGTCAGGATGCAGCGCCACTGTAACCGCGCGGGGCGACCTGCAGATCGCGGTGGGGGGTGGCGCGGCGCGCGCGGCGGGCACTGCGCTGGACCCCATCCAGCTGAGCATCTTCTCGCACCGTTTTATGTCGATCGCGGAGCAGATGGGCAGGTGCGCGACAGATTCAATAATATTATATGATACATTGTATCTATCTATCTATATCTCGTATATAAAATTCTCGTGTCACAGTTTTAGTTACCATACTCCTCCGAAACGGCTTGACCGATTTTGATGAAATTTTATATGTACATTCAGTAGGTTTGAGAATAGGTTGTTATCTATTTTTTATACTCCCTAAGTGATAAGGGTGGTCCACTACAAATTTTATTTTTTAATTTTTTTGACAATTTTTTTTATTTTTATTTTTTATGATGTGGCATTAAAAATACATATAACCCTAAAATTTCACCCTTCTACCATCAACCCTTATTTTTATTAGCGATATTAGTAATTCAATAATTTACAACCCAGGTCGATAACTGATTAATTATCACTTGATCAGATATCCCCCCCAGGCGTCGATTGGTGTCACTTCTGACCCAGTAAACAGCACGGAGTAGGGATGAGATTTCTTTTCTCACTACCAACAGTTTTTGGCCATTATTATTATTGTTATTTTTTTGCATCAATCGTAATAGTTACGTTTACAATTATCATTTTACTATTTCACTGTTATTTTCAAATAAATGTATAATCAATTCATATCACACTATGTTTTTCACACGGACAATTATATGTGGATGCTCTTGAGTGGGCAAACTATCCAGTTTGTTTGTGTTAGCTAAATATGGGATAACAAAAATATTGTACACTTTGTTGCGTTAAGGGATTGATATTGTTTTTTAGTAAAATTATTATAATTAGCGATATATATAATTAATAATTTATATGGGCTGAGCACATAGTTCGAAGAACCAATAACCGTTGGGGAAGAAAGGTCCTCGAATGGCGCCCACGTCTCGGAAAAAGGAGCATAGGACGCCCCCCGACCAGTTGGACTGACGACCTGAACAAGACAGCGGGCATCCGCTGGATTCAGAGAGCTCAGGACCGATCAGAGTGGCGGGAGGCCTATGTCCAGCAGTGGACCTCCAAAGGCTGATGGATGGATGGATGATGGCAAAACAACGTTTGCCGGGTCAGCTACTGTACATGAAGGATATACGAGACAAAATATTGTTAGGGGCCTTTATTAACGCAACAAAACCCAAAACAATCGTTATTAGAATTTTTGTCTGTTTGCTCTTTTGTGCGCATTAATCTAAGAAATGGCTTATCCGATTTTGTTACAGTTTTCACTTATGTATTGCAGTTAAGCGTCACTTAATATTTAAAGATCGATTCATTTGAATCTGTCGATAAATAAAAATTATATATGTCGGCAGACGCCAGTAGTTTTAGCAGCATTGTCAAACATAGCGTGGGCGTATAATATAATTTAGTTAATTGTTACTTCACACCGGGCAAACGAAACAAGTAACAGTTCCCAGTGCGGAGGAAGCGATCTCTTCGACCGCAGAATGTAAACTGAGCTCCATCCACGTCACTCCACTAGCTAGGCTCTGTTGTAGCACGATGTTAGCCGAGTATCGACGTCATCGCGGCGGTGCTGCCATCACTCGGATATCTTGTTGTGTTTTGTTTCACGTCAATACTAATAACCATCTCCGACGTATATATTATATATATTTCTAATTCACAGAACAAGAAAAACCCAGTCTTAAAACAATGCAGATGCTATTTAGCGTAAGGTAGTTTCTCTGAAGCGAAGCGAGGGCAGCTTGCTAGTTATATAATATATAAATAATAACATAGTGCAATATGTTCACTGGACAATAGGTAAGAAACACAAATTTAACGTCAACCAATTATGGTGGAAACAAGTTCTAAAACAACCACAAGGAATCGGAAATGAAACACCTAAATCGATATGGGAGATGCCTGTTCAAACAGACATTACGGTAACACATAACAGACCAGACATTATTTACATAAACAAACAAAAAAATAACGTATGTCTGATAGATATTACAATTCCATCTGATTACAATATTGGTTCAAAAGAAATAGAAAAATTGAGTAAATACCATTTGCTTAAATTAGAAATAACTAGACTCTGGAAATACCTACTACCCTAATTCCAATAGAGATAGGAGCAACTGGAGTAATATCTAAAATCTACATAGATTACATCGATACAATTAGATACATTAACAAATAAACATAAACGTAATGCAAAAGTTTGCTGCCATATATACAACAACAATTCTATCAAAAATTTTAGGACACATCATATTTGCTGGGAAACCGAAACTCCTTCTCCCTGAGGGTCTCAAGGTAAGAGCTTCGGAAAAATACCAACCGTATGGTTGAACATTGGAAAATAATATTATTATTATTTATTATATTTTATTATACTATAATCATAATTTCGCGTTTAAATGAAGATCGCTTAAAGAATATTTAAAAGTAACAGTGGCTGGTGTGCGGTGGCAGGGTCCTGCAGCGCACGTCCATCTCCGTGAACATCAAGGAACGGCTGGATTTCTCGTGCGCGCTGTTCGGGCCGGACGGTGGGCTGGTGTCCAACGCTCCTCACATCCCCGTGCACCTGGGCGCCATGCAGGAGGCCGTGCAGTACCAGGTGCATGCATGTAGCGTTATGTTGCCATTGGCAAAATTATAGTCCTTGGTATATACATTGATTTAAATAAGGCCTTCGGCACTGTTAACCATAATCTGCTTAAAAAAAATTAAGTGTATTGGCATTCACGGCACTCTATTTGAAATGCTCCTCTTTTATTTGACAAATAGATCTCAAGTCGTCAAAAATGATAGAATCCAAAGTAAACCTCTACCATTATCGTGGGGTGTTCCTCAAGGATCTGTTCTGAGGCCATTGCTCTTTTTATTTTACATAATAACATACACCAGATAGGATTACATGGCCGTGTTAGGCTCTGCGGACGACATGTGCCTATTCAACTTTGGATATACAATACGTGAGGTAATCATTAAGGCTCCATAAGATTTAAGTACGTTGTTTTCTTTTTTTCAGTATAATCTACTAACAATGAATACTTCAAAATCCTGTTTTGTAATTTTTAAATCAAAATACATTATATACTAATACATTATAATATACTATAACAATAAACAACGATATAATAGAAAACTCATGTTATAAACTATAAGATAATTCTGTATGCGGAAAAACATGAAGATCATGTACTCTATCATGGACATAGCGAGCTGTTCCGCCCTTCAGCAAGACCTACAAAATTTAGCAAACTTGCACTAAACTTATCCAAAATTTTTGTTTGCTCAAATACTGTGATACGTGTAATGCAAATTGAGATTCCTTTATTTTAGTTGTAAGTTTTCCAAAAAAAATTAAAATGAAATAAAATAAAATGTGTTAGTATATACCTTTTAATACAAGTACTTGGAGATCGTCGCCGTCGCTAATAGTTCAAACGGTCGACAATTTAAATAGCAGTGAACACCGTCGACAGATGCGCGTGCGCGGCGCCGCGCTGAAGCCGGGCGACGTGCTGCTGGCCAACCACCCGTGCGCGGGCGGCTCGCACCTGCCCGACCTCACCGTCATCACACCCGTCTTCCACCGGTCAGTCGAGTACAATATTGAAGTTAAAGTGAGGGAGTTAAATATTTTCCTTAGTTCTTTTTGTTATTTATCTCATATATCTCCATATTAATGCCTTTTGCTATATTGCAGTAACTATTATAAATACATCACGCACAACTCTTTTATTTTGTTGTCCTTAACTCTTTCAAACTATATAACCATAAGAATGCGTATCGTATTAAGTTTTAGCATATGTTTTAGTAGTATTCTTTGGGTTGTTGTAACGGTTACTGTAGTTACTTGTATATTAATGTACAGTCATAATTGACACCACAATTTGATGACTCCTGTCACGATGACGATGATCCAGGATACTTTTGATTCCGAGATGTGGCCGTGTGTGTGTGTGGCGCCGGGTCCGCAGAATACGAATTAAAAACCTTTGCGTCCATTACGTCCGGTTGTAGGTAGGGGAGAAGTAAATATAGTTTTTGACTTCTTTTTATACAAATATTTGCAGAAATTTGAATATTTCAGTCACTAAACATGTTTCTAATTTATAATTTAATAAATGGGTAATGATTGAATAACAATAGTTTAGATTTAGTAATCGAAACTGGTACGTAACATCGATACGTTACTTGTAGACGTAACACATACATTGTCAACGGGCTTCGGGTCCGACCGTTACGATCCAATTTTAAGGTTCACAATAAAGAGTGCACAGTAACGGTACGGACCGACACGAGCAGGTGCAGCGAGCCGATATTCTTCGTGGCGTCGCGCGGGCACCACGCGGACATCGGCGGCCTGACGCCGGGCTCCATGCCGCCGCACTCCACGTGTCTGGCGCAGGAGGGCGCCGCCTTTACCTCCTTCCTGCTGGTGAACGGCGGCACTTTTGAAGAGGACCGGCTCGTCGAAGGTGGAGAATTTAACATTTATCCTTGTTACCGTATTTAATAGCTATATTTAAGAATGTTACAGGCTCACGTAAACGATGAACAGCGATCACTCGGGTGGCTCGCTGTCATTCAAATGTCATTAATTGAAATGAAAACAAAATACATTATAAGATATTATTTCGACCGTTAGTTAAGTACTTTCGACTTTTTATTTTCATTCTAGTGGTCTTATTATCTTCTGCAAATAAGTTGACATAGCATTATAAAAATGTATTAAAAAAACAGCTCATGCTCTAGGGCAGAATCTTTGACGTTACCCGATATTCACAAGTAGCTGTTTCCTTAGAACCGTGCCAAAAGCTTTCTCTTAATCGAGATGAATAAGTTACTAAGTCGCTGGATGGTTTTGTCCAGATTTGTCCGGTTAGGAGTGATTATAAGTGTGTGATGTAATGAATAATATTTACTTCGAAGTTCGACACGCGTTGTTGTAATCATCATATAGAGTTACATGCGGTAAATATTGTTGCAGAGTTAATGAAGCCAGGGAAGGTGCCCGGGTGCTCCGGCACTAGAAACTTGCCGGACAATCTGTCCGACCTGAAGGCGCAGGTCGCCGCGAATCACAGGGTAACAACTCTATGTGTAACGACAATAATGCAACATTTTAACCGAAGCTGTCATTAAACGTAACATCGACATGCACTCGCAGGGGATCCAGCTGGTGTCGGAGCTGATAGAACAGTACGGGCTGCAGGTGGTGCAGGCGTACATGGCGCACATACAGAGGAACGCGGAGTTCGCTGTCAGGGACATGCTCAAGGTACGCTTTGTATACTTCAGTAGGCAAATAAAAACGCAATAGCCTTTATAGTGATAACCGAACGTTCCCTTTACTACCTACAAGCCTGCAACACAGTATCGTGTCGAACTTTGGATGTCGTGAATTAAATAGGAACGTGTTCGGTGGTGCCCATAGTATTGACGATAGTCGATGTCGGACACGTCGGACGGTCTAGACTCGACCGCCAGGTTCGTCCGACCTAGTGTAAGAGTACGTTAGGTGTTCGGCTCGAAGGACCAAAATGTTGTGTGGTTCACACAATAAAAGATAATTTAACTAAAAAACCGATTTTATTGAATTTCAGTTCGATTGCTATAAAAGCCGGGGAGTATGTACGAGTATATGTATCGGACTGCTTCCACGATGCAACTGACTCGCGTTACCGCGTGATGCGCTTGTGCTGAGTTGTACATATTGTATCCTAATTAATGTATGATCGTTCTCTACATTAGGTATCGTGCAAATGAAATAATATGCTTCCTTACACCCGCTAAAAAAATAGTGTATAGCAAAATATCAAAATATTACAACGTTTAGGAAATAAATAAACTACAGTACAATCAAATAAGCACGTAATTATGTTTCATTGACAAATCTGAGATCGAGTACCACCGCTAGATCGACTTTAATAACGACTGAAATCACCAAAATACTGTCAAAATACGACAGCGGTTGGTCGCGATCAACGGCATCCTCTGTAAGAAACGCGAGCGAAAATTAATAATAAAGTAGTACAAATATCGAAACGTAAACGGAGGTGTTGACACGACAGGAGATCGCCGAGAACACCATCGCCGCGACCGGGGCCGCGGTGCTGCGCGCCACCGAGCACATGGACGACGGCACGCCCATCGCGCTCGCCGTCACGCTGGACCGGCGCACGGGCAGTGCGCTATGCGACTTCACGTCAGTATTATGGCTGGCGTCCGAATCCTGATGAAACGCGAGACCGCGTGTTGTCGAGATCCCTGGAAGGCAAAAAATCATTTGAAAAAAATTAACACGTTTTGTATTAGCTTTACACGTACTTGTAAGTGATGAAATGATTATTGAGATTATCCGTTCTTCAGATAGGACGGGTGGTTCGATGGATAGATTCATCGTGTGTCCGCACGGACCGTCCTCGCTCGGGGTGCACCCCGTCGACCGACGGACGCGGCCTACTCAGATTAATTTCGACGGTACGGATGGTAGGGTTCTCCGCGTGTCTGGCTAACTGTCGAATATTTTTAAAGTATTTTATTTTTGACTAAAGCACAGCTTGTATGTAAATCATATAATGGTATAGAATTAGTGAATGTGTAAATGACGAGGACCCCTAAAAATAACCGATTCCGCGCAAGTTTACTTTGTGATTATTATATGTTGTTTTAAGATATGTGCTGGTCGATCTTTCTAACGTCACCGTTTGATCATATAAATTGTTATTATAACCATTTTTAGCCGTCGAGGGCAACTAGCCAAAATAGATCTCGACCCGTCATGTTGGAAGGCTCCAAAATTTATATTGACAATTCGCCAAACTGGAGTAGTCAGATGAGTGAAGTGTTTCGTGCTATTATTGCCACGCTAACGTTCCTCGACTGTCTCAAAACTTTTGTTCCGATTCAATTTAAGCTTCTATCTTTCCAATCATCGATTATGGTGATGCGTGCTACTTAGATCTCAGTGAGACCCTTGTCGCCAATCTGAATCGTCTCATAAATTTTTCCGTACTCCTTGTTTTCTGTCTTCGTAAGTTTGACCATGTTTCTCCTTATCGGTCCAGCTTCATATCCGAGAGCTTCGGGACACTAGATTACTTTGATAGATTCCAAGTGTGCCACTTGGAATTTGGATTTTAAATAACCTGTAGCGGTGGCGTTGAAGAGGATAGAGGAGTGAATGAAGTATTTATGTATATATTTATTTATGTCCGTCTGTATTTAGATCTACTTACATACATATAAATAATCAGTTTAGCCTAATGGTTAATTGGTACAATATGCCCGAACATCAAGCTCGCCATTTGTACAGTAATACAATGTTATTATGGTCAATAAAGTTCAAATATACATGTCGGTCCTGCAGGTCGACTCCGCCCTCCGTGTTGGTGACCGACATTTATTTATTTAATTATGCACAAAACAATACAATCATTACAAAATCATATGATAAATTAAGAGCTGGATAGGTTTCCTTAGGTATGTGTATACTTTTTGACCAAAAAAACTATCAAAGCGACAGCAAAAATATAGTATCAGTATCAAATGTTACTTTAAATATTACAATGCACTAAGTCACTAATTAGTCCTGCCGAGGATGGCTAGGAGTTCTCTCCTGCCGTCCGAATTCCGTAGCTGGTCGGAGTGAGTTTCTGAGTTCTACTTAGTCCGAGTGTACAGCACGAGATATTTACAAGTCTGTTGAGTTTTTTTTCAATTCTATCGACGTGTATAGAATACTAATACGAGAACATAGATACATAATAGACTCTGGCAACAAATCCAAGTGTTTTATTAGATCGAGAGATCAGATGGCCTTAATTTGGGCTAAACGTGAGTTTTTCATCAAATAAGGTGCCTAAATTCTTCACTAAGACTTTTCTTTCACAAGTGTGGCCGGACGAGTTATCGGACACACCGCCGATATAACGCGGCGCACTGCACGACGGCGCCTAGCACCCTTCTTTCCTCGACGAAGGCTTAGAGGCCGCACGGCCAAAGCCGCTTCAGGTCGGTGGTCAGTGGATGAGAGTCCCGCATAAGAAGCGCGTTCGGGGCGCTGGTACGCATGTAGCATTCACCGTCCTCCTCCCGTAAGAGGGAAAAAAAGCATGACAACGGGTCATCGGATCGGATCGACGGCGGTCGTCCCGTGCACGTGAAGTGTCCTGATAATATTAAGTCTTATTTTAATTTAGGCATATCAGCTCTCCGCCTACAGTTTATTGTTCAGGATATCGCCTCTCGGTTTATAAATAAATGAATAAAAATATGATGACGAGTTTCTTATGCTGCTTCTTTTTCTCTACGTTAAAGCACCTTTACGAAACATTAGTACCTAGTAGCAAAAAATTATATGTATTTAGGTATTTACGAAATACCTTAATGGTTTCAAATTCAATATAAATTTAATGTCGAAGCCAGTAAAAGAAACCGATTCCCCACTTCAATCTAGCCGGTCGCGGTGGTGGAGACGCCCGGCCATCCTCACTTACCGTGTACTGGTAGACGGACCGGTTAATGTCCTTCATACACAAAAACTATTTGTTGGAATTCATTTTTGATTCAGCAATTAAGTCTGCATCGCGGGAAAAGCTTAAGTGTAATAAGTGTAAGTTTAATTCTGTCATTATGGAACTGCACACTATCCAACCTTTGTAAGTTGTCGTTGTGGATTATAAGTGTATTGTCCGTGTCGGTTACGTGCGGTGTCTGGGTCCGCAGCGGCACGGGCCCGGAGGTGTGGGGTAACCTGAACGCGCCGCGCGCCATCACGCTCTCCGCGCTCATCTACTGCCTGCGCTGCATGGTGGGCCACGACGTGCCCTTGAACCAGGTACGCTTTAAGCTTTGAACGCTTTAAGCGTTTGGAGTGTACCGTACGGAGCCGCAGTAATTTGTAGTCTCGCTTCATTCGTTTCGTATCGTGCTCGTATGAGATGAATCTGTAGGTCATTCCATTATTCACCGTATCGCTCATCACTCTACCGTTTGATCCCACATATTAATGTGCACTTCATTATTAAAAATGTTCTTTATGTTTATGACCGCTTGCTAACTCCACTCATCCGACCTGGACGATTTGTGGGTCGTAGAAAACGAGGGGCAGTGATTACTCGCGACATACGAGTACGCTGAACATAAACCACTTTTGCCTATACTCATTTAACTTGTAGTGGGGGAAATTAATCAACTATTTTTGTCCGGTTACATTCTGATTCGACCAATTATTATTTATTTAGCCGATTAAAAAAGTTAATTTTCCATTCATAAAATTAGAGAAAAAACAAACGGCACGTGAAAGAAAACGAACGATCGTTTTTTACTTTTTTATTATCTCGTTCCGTCGCGTTTCACCGCCGCTGGCTGGGCGTATAAATATATTTCCCCTGTTGGGCCAATATGCCAGTAGCTTCATGTTAGGTTAATGCTACATAATACGTTGTAGAAGTACGATAATAGTAATTGTCGGCCAGGGTTGCTTGAAGCCGGTGGAAGTGGTGATCCCGGCCGGCTCCATCCTGCACCCGTCGGAGGATGCCGCCGTGGTGGGCGGGAACGTGCTCACCTCGCAGCGCATCGTCGACGTCGTCCTCAAGGCGTTTCAGGTATTGCTAACGTTTTAATCGAAACATACTATACTTTGTCATCATAACTTGTTGCTTTGTGATTTTTAGTAATGTGATCTATGTCTGGATCGGAGACAGGTGTGCGCGGCCTCGCAAGGCTGCATGAACAATCTGACGGTTGGCGAGAGCGGAGGGAGCGGTGGAAGCGGGGAGGGAGGCGGCTGGGGGTACTACGAGACCGTGGCGGGCGGCGCCGGCGCGGTAACGTCACTCAACGACACACTCGCCGCTCCGCGAGCACCCGCCGTCCGATCGTGACGTATTGTGACGTGTCAGGATCGATCGGTTCGAGAAGACGCCCATAGTTTTGCAAATACTTTATTACAATGTTAACTAACATTCGACATCACTCCGACTCTCTCGTTAGAGAAAACTCTTAGCTTTGTATTTCGAACATTCCTTATTAAACAATAGGATAAATGGTGACGCAAGCAATAAAATCTGTGTAAGCTGTATTTGGCATTATACGAGACGTAAGGGCGAGAGTCGCCTAGTACGAGTATACTTGTAGTACTTCTTATCATATGCCGATTTTATGGTGGTATTATTATCCTTTTTGTTCCGAATTTTATTATTTTCCGCGAACCTTGTGACAGTACGAATCTCCCGACGTCGTTCCGGCAGGGCCCCGGCTGGCACGGCGCGAGTGGCGTGCACACGCACATGACCAATACGCGCATCACGGACGTCGAAATCGTGGAGACCAGATACCCCATGGTGGTGACGCGCTTCGCCCTCAGGGAAGGTTCAGGCGGCGCGGGGCGGTGGCGCGGCGGGGAGGGCGTGACGCGGGAGTTGGTGTTCC
>PDGT01000093.1:347-14731 GCA_003671415.1 Megathymus violae
GCAGACGGGTCGTGAGACGAGAGCTTTTTGCGCCGTCCTTCCGACCGGTCAGCCCGGAAATCCAGAAGCAGTTTGCGGGTTCGGGCCGGCGAGGCCGTGCCCGTACTCGTGGCGTCGCTGACAAGCCATACCATCAGGCAGGAACAACACCAGAAGCGGAGGATCTTGTAGGGGAATTACCCTCGGATCCTGCAAGTTCCTACACTAGCCGCGTTGTTAGCGACGCACCTGAAGGGGACGTCGATACTGCCATTACTACCAAAGAAAGAGACGTCAGCATTACCGAGTGCGAGAGGGACGCCGTCTTTGCCCAGAGCGAGAGGGATGGGGTGTTACCCGTCCCTCAGATCGCGGAAAGGGACGGCGTTGATGACGGAAAGGGACAGAATGAGTCCAACTGCAAACTCCCGGGTAGGGCTAATTTTAAGATTATCCCGAAGGGAGTTTTTATTGAAGAGATCGCCGACGAAGAGTGGGTTGCGCCAAAGCACCCGCTGCGGTCGTCGGCCGTGCCGCAGGCGTCTCCGAGGGGGAGGAAAAAGCCCAGACCGCTTTCCCCCTTGGAGGAAGAGGAGGAGGTGCCTGCGAAGTATTTCGAGTTCCAGCTCGGCGTCGTCGGACGGGTATGAGAGCCCGTCCGAGGAGTTGGCGGCTTCTGCGGCGCCGGCGGTAGCAGCTCCGGGTCCGGGTTCGTGCTCGCCGCCTTTAGTGCCCCCCACCCTCGGCACGGGTGGGGTCGGTAAGCAAAATGCTTTATATGATGTGTCTTCCAGCGTGTCCGCGTCGGCGGCGAAGTCGAGTGTCTCCTTCGCCGCCGCGCTTGCGTCTTCGCCAGGGACTCGGGCTCCGGTGGGTGCTCCGACTGCGTCCGATGGTGCGCGAGCGGGGCCCGCTGGGGCCGGGGCTTCGTCTGGGCCCCGAGCGGCGACGGCAACGGTTCAGCACAAGGGGCATCCCCCCATTATTGCTGAAAGGCTGCCTAATTGAACGCGCCACTTCGCGGCGCTTAGAGCAAAGCTCAGGCATGCGCCGAACGCGCATCCTTTCGGCAAGGGAGTTCGCTTCCTTCCCGCGACGGCAGAAGAGTTTAGGACTGTACAAAGGTACATGGTTGAGCTCTCAAAATCGGATCCGGAGGTGTCGTGGTGGTGCTTCACGCCGCAGGAGGAGCGCCCCACCAAGGTGGCCATCACCGGTCTGCCTAGGGACACCGACGCGGAGCTGATAGTAAGAGCTCTAAATGACCTGGGATTCCCGGCGCGCTACGCGAAGTTTATCCCGCCGAAGAGGGGACGCCCCGGCTGCGTGTACCACGTGCAGCTGGACCGCCTCGATAAGGAGCAGCTCGCCCGCCTCTACAGGGTGGAAGTGTTGCTCTGTATGCCTGGGGTGGTGATCCAGGTGTGGACGAGCGGCAGGGTGTTGGCCCAGTGCCACCGCTGTCAACGCTTCGGCCATGCCTCGGCTAATTGCCACAGGCCGCCGAGGTGCGTCCGGTGTGGCGATGGTCACGCGTCTCGGGATTGCCCCAGACCGCGCAGTGATCCCACAAAGTGTGCCAACTGCGCGGGACCGCATACGGCGAATGACCAGCGGTGTGCGGTCCTGCGGAGGATGGCGCGAGCGAGGGGGATCACTCTAAAGCCGCCGATCCCGAATCTGCCGTTGCGGGGTGCCGCCCGGCCTGCGGTGGGTCGGACTCCGGTGGCTGTGGCCGTGGTGGAGGAGTATGCTAGGGTCGACGGCGCGTCACTGATGGCGCTGGCCAATCTTCCCCGGACCGCCCAGGGGCAACCTGAAGGCGGGAAGGGAAAAAAGGCCAAGAAAAATAAGAAAAAGAAGAAGAAGAGTAAAAAAGCCAAGTCCCTCCGTGCCCGCGGTGGCTCCACTGCCTAAGGCGCCCATGCCATCTGCGTCAGTGCCGCAACAGCCGTCGTCGTTGGCGGCTCCTCCGAGGCCGCAGCGGCCTCCCCGGCGGCAAAAGGATAAGTCCTTGGTCGCCGGCGTCTGTTTGACCGCGCCGTATGTCGCCCCAGCCGTCGCTGAGGAGGCGGTGTGCGGAGTGCCGATAGAGAGGATGGAGACGGAGATTCCTGTGGTGGTTAGTGCGCCGACCGCCCAACCCCGCGCGTCCCCAGTCCCGTCGCCCGTCCCTCAACCCCTACAAGCCCTGGGGATTGAGGCGCCCGCGGACAATCTGATGGCGTTGGTGGAGACGGTGACTGCTGAGATGAGGGAGTACCGAGGAGCCGAATGGGAGAGGCATCTCGACCATGTCGGCGAGTCGGAACGTTCGCTCCACCGTCTCAGCAGGCAACTGACTCGTGCCAAAGTGCCGACCTGCCCCCTCCTTTTGGGGGATGGCAGGTTGGTATACGCTGCCGAGGACAGAGCAGAGGTTCTTGCCGAGTACTTGGAGGGGCAGTTCACGCCTCACCCCGCCGCGCCTGCCGCCGTTGAACATCACGAGGGCGTGTCAAGGATCGTGCATGATTTCGTCAATGGTCCGACACCGTCGATCGAAGGGTTTGCGTTTATCGCGCCCTCCGAGACGCGGAAGGCCGTCTTGCGTTTACCTAAGCGCAAGGCGCCAGGCCTCGACGAAATCACTAACTTGGCGTTGACGATGCTTCCCAGAAGGGCCGTCGTACTGGCCGGACTACCAGATGATGTGTTCCAAACCGCAAAAATTTCTAAGCTTTTACTTTTAATGGAAACTGAAAACGCGGAAAATTGGCGCACTTTACACGAAATAAATATCAATTTGGACGAAGAAATTATTGGTGACGATATTCAGAATGAGGAAATTCTCGATTTCGAAATGTTAGAACCTACTCCTGTAAGCAAAACTACCTTAAACCTAATCGAAACTACAATGCAACCAACCCCATCTTGTTCTAATACATCAATGAAACAAACGTTAGTAAAAAAAAACGTATTTTCCATGGATACCACAACAAAAAAGTGTGGTTTTTTTTATATTTCTTTTCGAAACACATCAAATCAAGAAAACCTCCAAATCGCGAATGTGAAAACTTGCGAAATCAATATCCAGAACTTCTAAACAATAAAGTTTGGCTTAAAATTAAAGTATTTATACAGAATACATACACAAAACAATAAGTTAAAAATAAATGGACATATGTATTTTATTTTGATCAACTATATTATTTTCAAGTATTTTTGTATTAAAATTTTGATCCATAGGTACCCATAGGTTTACAGTTGTACATATTAAATTTTTTAAAATATTTTCTAAGCAAGTTTTTTAACATAGCTACTAACAATATCACCTATTATGGGTAATTTACCGCAGCAGCGCCTTCTAGCAGGTTTTCCTTTCGAAAATATCAGATTAGACTACGCAGGTCCTATTCAGTTTGCTTCTCGCCAAGGTCGTGGATGCAAATTAGTTAAAGTCTATATCGCCATTTTTGTGTGCTTCACAACAAAGGCTATTCATTTAGAACTGGTAGGTGACCTAAGTAGTAGTACATTCTTAATGGCATTACGAAGATTCATCTCGCGTAGAGGAAAACCTAAAAACATTTATTCAGACAACGGTACTTCATTCGTCGGCGCATATAACGATAATTCCAAGTTTCTAAAGGGTAACTGTGATTCGTTAGCCGAGACTATGGCATCGGAGGGAGTTAATTTTCATTTTATTCCTGCATATTCCCCTCATTTTGCTGGTCTTGCGGAGGCTGGTGTGAAGTCCACGAAACATCATTTATCTAGAGTGTTGCGAAATTGTCATTTAACATATGAGGAAATATCCACAACTTCAGTCCAAATAGAAGCTATATTGAACTCCCGACCATTAACGCCACATTCTTCAGACCCAAATGATTTGAGCCCCTTAACTCTTGGACATTTTGTGATTGCACGTCCATTGACCTCCCTGCCTGCATCGGACTATCAAGATCGCTCCACAAATACGTTGACCCGTTTCCAGCGAATTGAACAGTTACGTCAGCACCTCTGGACCCGGTGGAGTAAAGAATATGTGTCAGAGCTCCAAGGTCGCACAAAATGGCGCGTTAGCAAAAGTGCTGTGTTGAAACTAAATTCCTTAGTTATTTTAAAAGAAAATCTGCCGCCATTGAAGTGGAAGCTCGGTCGGATCATTGCAGTGTACCCGGGAACTGATGGCATCACCAGGGTAGCAGATGTGAAGACATCAAGCGGCCACTTCGGAGATCATTTAGTAAGATTTGTCCACTACCGGAAAATGATGAGTTGGGTTGAAAGTCAGGCTTTCAACGCCCGGGGGCATTTTTAGGATAGTTTTAGAAATTTGATATATATATATATATCCTTACTACTTATTTACAATTATTATTTGGATGTATACGGACTCTTAGCGCCTGTGAGAACATTAACCGCAACAGTATTATTACGCGTCAAACTATGTTCATAAATTTTTAGATTAAGTATCATGCGTGTACTTTCATTATTACAAATCTTTACGGTGAACTGTGTGGTGCTTTATTTTAATCCTTGGAAGAAGTTTTTTACTCCGATACCTGGACAACAGCGGCAACACGAGTATTAGATGTATAACAGCTCGAATGTTATAAGTGGCGCACCAACTAGTAGCCGCGATCCCCGAATCGTGTAGTGTTTTTTTATTACGTTTTCGTCGAGTCATATTAGCGGCGTCCCGCTGTCATCTTTGTATTCGTACCTAGTAAAGTGCCTTTCAATATGCCGCGTAGTTTACGTTCCGCTATTGTAACGTTGCACGTACATATTTTTATTATTTAATAAATATTTCTTGTTTTCGACAATATTAAACTAAAACATTTAACCTTAACCTACTTATAAAAATAAAGTTAATAATATAAATGAAAAAGTAAAACATAATATAAAATATTAAACCGCGTACGCCCCAGTATTAATACAGTACATAATACAGTATTAATACTTTTGTACACGACAGTTGTTTACCAGTATTCAATGTTTTTTTTTTCATCGGCCGTTCTGCGCGGACGCTTGCCGCCACAGAGCACAGAGCTGGACCTAGTTTGGTTGGAAGCACTCGTCTCTAGTTTTTTTGCCAACACACAAATAATAAGCTCTTTAAGCATTAGATTTAGGTCGTCTAGTCGACGTACGCGACTGCAGTGCTCTTATAAAGTACCTACAGACGCCTATATACCTAGAATATTATATTATTCTTACTGAAACCCCATATAGGGTAAGTTTTTAACAAGGTTTTATTTTATTAAGTAGGAAAAAAGTTTCTTTAATTTTATTAAAGTGTAAAAAATGTAATAAGTATATACATATGTTCACACGCTTTGCTTTGTCTTTTAACTAATTACAGCATAGCACAGATTTACTGCAGTTCGTCCTTGTACGACCTTTGCTTGGGGGCGTACGTTGCCACTTTATTGTCTACAGCTTTAAATCTTATTCCTTTTCCACTTGTTTTAATTTGCGTACAAAATTAGTTATTTAAATTGTAGTGTAGTAAGTACCTAAGTATGATATAATGTAGAATGTAAGTGTAGCGATGTAATATAAGAGTCGGGTATTAAACGGGATCCGATACAGACGTGTCTTTCTATTATTCTGAAGCCCCCGCACCACACCTCATGGCGACCCATGCCAGCGCGCGCGACGATATCGAGCCTTTTCAGGAAGAACATCGTAAGCGCCAAAAATTCCAAAAATAGGTTTTTGAAGTAACCGTCAGTTCACCTAATTTTGCAATTTATAGCGCTGACAATAGTCAAAAAATTTCGTATGTTACGTAAGAAATAATTTTTTATCGTAAGTAGCGTCTGATTTAGATTTTTTAACGTAAGCTTCACTTACTGACATTTTTATTATCTCGAATTCTGTACTTGGCGCTTACAATAAAACGTGGATCATTCAATTCATTGCTAGCACCTCTACTAGGCACTTACGTTACAAATGCGCATAGCGTAACTAAAATACTAGTCGCTTGCGTTAAAAGAATAATGTTTATTGCGTTTTATTATTAGTGTACTGAAGCGCATTAATGATCAAAATAAAATGCCAAGATATAGTTTATCGTTGTAGAAAAGTTGTTCGTATTTTAGATTTATAGTAAATTATAACAAAAATAAGTATTTTCATAAATAAAATAATACAATATATGTACTACTTCAATTTATTCAAATTTGCTTTTAATTAAACGAAACACATTTCATCAAAGACAAATGTCAGAACTTAATTTTTTATAAAGAAGTTTCGTTGAGGGAGTTATAACTTACCAACTTCTTTGAAATTCGGATTGTTTTAGTATTTCCTTGTGTTATATGAATAATTGTAGTGTATCTACGTGATATTCGTTGAACATTAAGGTAAGTAGATAATAATTTAATTGATTAAAAGCTTGAAATGTAATAATAGGTATTTATTTCATCATTATAGTTTAATTTGCTATGGGAGATTACTTTCACTGCAAGTTTCAAATTGTTTTGTATTTTTTGTTGTTACAAAGTGAAATTTATTATGTATATGTAATGTTTTAATAATTAACAATTGCGTGACGTCAATGGCCAATTTTAAAACTAATTGACTGGTTTGAGTTTTAAATTTGAGCTTTAACGAACTTATTCACGGATTTGTGATACTAATAATTTTAATTTGTAAGATTTTGCTTGCTTTTCGCTTTCAGAAGGTTGAAAATATGGTTGAACTTGGACCCACCCGTGCCATAGTGAACTATTCCGATTCTACTCATTGCGCATCTACTGATGAGTTATCTGAAGAAGGAAAAGATTTTAGTGGGTGTGACTCGGATCAATCTTGGCATATTCCTGTAAAAAAAAAGAGGAGCCTAGTATTTACAACTTTGGACGACTATTCTCAACCATCCAGCTCTAACATACGAGGTCCTGTGATTACTAGCGAAAATTCTGACTCAAGCAGGGAGGAATCTGATAGCACTGAAGAGGAAGACGCGGGTATAATTGGTAAGAAAGGTATGCGGAAAAAACGACCCCTACCAAAAAGGCTTAAAGAAAAGTCTGAGAGATGGTCTGGAAAGGGCAGAAGGGTGAAGCCGAACATAAAAAAATAAGAACGATAGAGTCAGATAGCTATAAAAAACACATTCGAGACAAAGAAATATCATTAAAACTATTTCTTGAAGACCAAAAGAAAAGCAAAGAGAAAAAGAACTTTTTATGTGCAAGTTTTGATCTGGAAAAGGTATTAAGCACACCTCATGGTCAAAATGTTAATTTCTGTTATACTCGGAAGCTAGCATACTACAATGAAAGCATTTATGGAAGTGGTACAAGGTCTGTATTTTGTTTCCTTTGGGATGAAACTGAAGCTAAACGGGGCTGCAATGAAATCTGTACCATCATCTATAAATATCTTAAAATGGTTGACGAAAGACGAGATCGGAATGAAGTCGCTTTGTGTTGTGACAGTTGTGCGGGTCAAAATAAAAATAAAGCAATGTTAGTAATGTTGTATTATTTTATGCAACACTGTGCAAGTTTTATTGAAAAACTGACAATAAATTTTCTTATTCCTGGACATACTATGATGCCAGTAGACTCTGTACACGCAACAATAGAAGGATTCATATAGAGAATAACAGTTTACGCACCTTCCGAATGGCAAACTTTAATAGGAAATGCTCGAACTAATCCAAAGAAATATGAGATAATTCTTTTGAAAAATGACGAAATTAAAGACTGGAAAGCTTATGGAACTGCCTTTTTGGCAAACAAAATTCAAATTCAAATAAGTAAGCTACGTATTGCCAGATTTGAAAGAGGAGACCAGTTTTATCTTAAACACGATTTTGATGAACCAGAACAAATCATAAATGTTTCACATATTTTAAGATCTCGACAAAATCAACAGACTATCCGTGAGCCTAAAAATGCGTACACCGGAAAAATTTCTATTTCGAAGGCAAAGTATGGAGATTTGATGAAAATGTGTGATAAAGGAGTCATACCAGAACAATATGCGAAAGAATACTTAGATTTGCCTTTCGATAAAAATATAAGAGACGTATTACCTGAGACTGATGAAGACGACGAATAAGCTACTACCTACTATTAAGCCCATGTTGTTATTTGTTTAAGTAATTCAAGCTTGTTCTTAAAAAAACTGGCATTTAATCATAAATTTCTGACTAAAAATATTTGTTCTATTACAAAATCCAAGTTTAAGAATCATCGTAACCGACATACTTAATTCAGCCGCTACTACTCATAGTTATTAGTTTCGTCGCAAGCGACACATTTAAATGATTCTAGAGCACTGAAGTAGAACAAATAATAGTAATTAATAGATAGTTATATGTACAAGATTTTATAAAAGAATCATTAATGCCGAAAATTTATTCTGAGAGTTATTAAGAAAAAACCTTCTCCTGTAAAAAATGCGAAATGGCGGTTACGATGTTCTTCCTGAAAAGGCTCGATATGGTGAAACTGCAGCGTAAGCATATTTCGCCGCGTCGTCGATCGTTTCTCGGAACTATGTGGGCTAAGACCGTTTCCTTTGTTCCCTTTGTTCACGTCACTCGTGTAACAAACACTAATATTCAGAGTAAAATTCTATTAAAATTCTTTAAAAATGGGCAAGCAGTGTTCCAAGTGTGTGTGCGAAAATAAGGACACTATAGTGACACAAGGCGCAGAAGGCAACGCAGAAGCGAGTGCAGCAGAACATGCCCGGATAAACAACATCCTATTCTTCATATTACTAGCACTGGCCATGGCAGCAGTCCTTATGATGGCCTACAAACAATACAATAAGTGCCACCAATCTATGGTACGTCGGGAGCTCCGGGAAAGCACTTTTCAAAAGATAAAAGCGAGGTTCTCTGGAAGGCGATCGCAACAAGAGGAAGCTGGACCCAACCCGTGACGTCAGCAGATCAGCAGAGAAGTGAAGCAACGCAACTCGGCTCCTGATAGATAAATCCCGTTTATTCGCGTTTATTATTATAATATAGTCATGTAAGTACTAACTGAATAATTAATTATTCTCTTTTATTTTTATATATATTTTTTCTGTTTGTGTGTGTTTTTTTTAATGTTCTATGGCAACAGATAATTTGCAAAATATTAATGAAAAACTTAACAGATTACGAGTTAATTTAAGAAAATGAGGACCCAAAAAAAGAAATAAATATCCTGACAAAGTGAGAAAGATATTTTTAGAGGCAAAAGAATTGTATGAGTTACATAAAAATATATTGAAATATCTAAGAGTAAAAATATATTTCCTTTAGAATATACAGAATATGTAATAGATATATTATTAAATTAAATAGAAGATAATTATAAGGTAATATATAAATATTATATTGAGTGTAGTTTTGAAAATATTTTTAAGATGGAGACTTTTGATTTAAAAACAGCGGCTAGTTTTTTACCAGTCATGGACAGTACGGAGGAAACTACCCAAAAAATTATCGATAGTTTAGAGTTGTATAGTAATTGTCTCAAGGATGAAGGTTCTAAGAAGTTATTAATATCTTTTGTTCTCAAAACGAGACTATCAAAATCTGCAAAAATAAAATTAAAATCGCAGTACACTTCGTGCGAAAATTTAATAAAAGATATGAAATCTTATTTGCTTACAAAGAAATCGTATTGCAGTTTACATGCTCAGCTTAATTCTATATCTCAACAGGAAATGTCTATTTCACAATATGCGTCAAAAATTGAAGAGCTTTTTGTAGACCTTACAATTTCGCAGGTCGACTCTGATGAGAAAGCTTACGAAATTTTAAGGCCTTTAAATGAACAGATTGCTGTAAAAAAGTTTGCCGATGGATTGAGGAATAGACGGTTAAGTACTATCATAGCAGCTCGCAACTACAAGGAGTTAAAGGACGCTGTGCGTGCTGCCCAGGATGAAGAATTATCCCAGCCCCTACCATCGAACTCAAACTCGATGCTGACCTACTCTCGAGGTACGTCAAATTTTTATTACTCGTTTCGCGGTCGTTCGCGTTATGTTCCGCGTTCATATGGACATTCTTTTAATAATAGAAATTTTCGTGGTTATCAATACAGATATAATAATAGAATGTTCCCAAATACTAATTTTATTAACCGTGGACGACAAATAAACATAACTCGTTCGAGTAATGTTCGAAATGTGCGTACTCGTGGTAAAGGTCATCGCAGTATTCATTATGCGAAGCAAGAGGACTTTTCTTCTACTCCACTTGACTCGACTACAGGACACTCAAGAGATAACAACAATATGAATAATAAGAATCAGTTTTTTCGGACCTAAAGAGTATATTTTAACGCATGAGCTTAGCAATATAAATTATGTATTTCTAAATGTATACAACGTTAGATGTTCGTGGTTACTGGATACAGGTGCATCGTTATCAGCTATAAATAGTTACCTACTGCCGAAAAACATACATGTTTATCTGGACAATATAATAGTGAATGGAATAGGTGGAAAAATTATCTCAAATGGTTTTGTGTATCTAACTTTAAAAAATTCAGAAGGATTTGAATTCGTGCATAAGTTTTATGTATTTCAGAATTACCTGGTAGATCTGATGGAATTTTAGGCCAAGATTTCTTTCACAAATTCAACTCAGTTAATTTTGACTTCAATAATTTAATTTTAACTTTAAGGGATACTCAAAATAGTTATAAACTAAATTTATTTAATACGCCAAAAATTTGTACTGATTATTTAATAATCCCAGCCCTGTCTGAATCAATTCATTACATAAGTTTAGGTTGTGATACACCATCCCAAGACTACGTCATACTACCAGATACTATACAAGATAATATATTTTTAGCCAGTATAATAGTAAAGCCAAAAAATAACGTAATACCAATAAAAATACTTAGCGTGAATGATCACGACGTTACTTTACCTATTTTTAATCCCAAAATGGAATTGCTCAATAATTATAATATTTGCTCTTTTGAAAAATGTGATTCGAATTCCATCCGTGCGATTAAATTATTACCACTTTTGAAATTAGATCACTTCAGTACCAACGAACGAAACACGATTCAAGCGATTTGTTTCAAATATGCTGACATATTCCAGGTACCCGGCGATAAGCTCACTACCATGAAAGTATATGAGCAGCCTATTGTTTTAAAGCCTGATTCGAAACCCGTGTATACAAAACCTTACCGTATACCCAGTAGTTTAAAGTCCGAAGTCGATAGACAAATTAAAAATATGTTAGCCGATGACATCATAGAAGAGACTAGAAGTGAATGGTCGAGTCCGATGTTACTTGTACCTAAGAAGTGTGATAACTCAAAAATTGGAGATTAGTTGTGGATTATCGAAAAGTTAATGAAAAAATTCAAGACGACAAGTTTCCTTTACCAAACATTACCGAAATTTTGGATTCCTTATCTGGAGCTATTTTATTTACACATTTAGACCTCAGTCAATCCTATTATCAAGTGCCTTTAACACAAGAAAGTCGTAATGTAACTGCTTTTACTACTAATAATGGACAATTTCAAATGAAAAGATTGCCAATGGGTTTAAAAATCAGTCCCAGCGCTTTCTCTCGTGTCATGACAGAGGCCATGTCAGGACTTACGTATGAGAAATGTTTTATATATTTGGACGACATAGTAATTTTTGGTAGAAACTTGGACAGTCATAACAAGAATTTAATTGATGTTTTTGAGAGATTAAGAAAAGTTAACCTTAAATTGAATCCCAACAAATGCCAATTTTTAAAAACAGAACTACTATATTTAATTCATACTGTTTCAAAAGATGGAATTTTACCGGATGCAAGTAAAATAACAGCAATTCAAAATTACCCAACCCCTAAAAATTCAGATGAAGTCAAACGATTTGTTGCTTTTTGTAATTACTATCGTAAATTTATCAAAGATTTTGCAGAAATATCCCTTCCATTAAATAGACTTTATAGAAAAAATTTACAATTTTTGTGGTCAACAGAGTGTGAACAGTCATTTCAATTATTAAAAACAAAATTAATGTCACCTCCTATACTTCAATATCCAAATTTTTCAGAAACTAATGAATTTGTTTCACAAACAGACGCTTCTGGCATTGCCATTGGTGCTATGTTATGTAACAGAGATTTAAAACCAATAGCTTATGCCAGCAGACCCCTTAATAAAGCCGAATTAAATTACCCTACAATTCAAAAAGAGTTAGCAGCTGTCGTTTGGGGAATAAAATATTTCCGACCATACTTATTTGGTAGAAAATTTACGATAGTGACCGATCACAAACTGTTGATATATTTATTTGGAATTAAAGATCCCAGTAGTAGATTGTTAAAATTTAGATTAACCTTGGAAGAGTATGACTATAGTATAGTATACATAAAAGGAAACGAAAATGTAGTCGCAGATGCATTATCTAGAGTTTCAATTACGTCTACTGAATTAAAGGCGATGAATGAAAAAATTATGTCGGTTATGACTAGAGCACAGAGAAAGAAAGAAGAAGAGCGAAAGGAAGAAGAAAAAGAGAAGAATGACCAACTAGGCATCTCTAGTATTCGCAAAATTGAGCGGTCTGATCAACCGAAAGTAGTAGAAATATTAAAGATACCTAGCGGCTCAGTTGAAATGACTCTTACTGAAAGTAGTAAATTGAAAAAATTAAGACAAAAGAGACTGATAGATGTAGAATGGGAGTGTTTTGCATTCGTGTCTCATAAAAATGTATTGCATATTAATCTTGATTTTAAATCACATTTCACACGAGATGTATTTGTGTTAAAATTAAGTGAATTTTGCAAGAAAATAAACGTCGACGAACTTTGTATCATTAAAAATGAGAATAATTTGTTAAAGGATTAATAAATGAAATAAAATGTAGACATGATTACGAGGTACCTAAAATGTGTTTTTTAAGAGGAGTAAAGAGAGTAAATAATGAATCTGACAAACAGTTTATTCTAAACGACTATCATCTACTACCAACCAGTGGTCATGCTGGAGTACGCAGAATGATAAATAATTTAAAGAAAAAATTTTACTGGCCAGGAATGGAAAAAGACGTTCGAGAATATGTACGCGTATGTGAAAAATGTCAAAAAATTAAACACTCAAAGCATACTGTTGAGCCTGTGGTAGTGACGACTACCGCTACATGTGCTTTCGAGAAAATTTTCTTAGATGTAGTTGGACCATTAGATAGGGATGTAGAAGGTTTTAACTACATACTTAACGTACGTTCACAAGGATCCACGTTTTGTCGAATCTTACTTTTATCGGATCTGCAAAAACCGAATGTTGTATTCACACAGCACATCTTGCATGGCCGTATCCGACGGCCTCGTATCGGGATCTCGTGTGAACACACCATCCGGCTTTTATTAGCAAGAGCGCGCACAGTTCCTCACGTTGATTTGGAAGCGATGGACGTGAACAGTGTTGCTATAATATACTGGTATTATCGCCGTCAGCGTCGTAGAAAAAGATTGTGGGTAAACCCAATAGTACAAAGACGATCAACAGTTGGTGCCTTTACAACTCTAATGCAGCAGTTAAGAAATGATACACAAAAAATTTTTAACTACTTTAGAATGACTATACCTACATTTGATAATCTTTTGAAAAAAGTGGAAAAAGATTTGAAAAAGCGTGATACAAATATGAGGAAAAGCATTAGACCAGAAGAAAAATTAGCGATATGTATAAGGTAAGATTGAAATACTGTTTTTTATTAATAATTAAATTATTTATTAAAAATATGATTAAGAAATCATAGAAAATCGCTTGGTAGGTACACAGTTTCCCAACTACATTTTATGAAAGTCTGGTAAATCAGAAGCATTCGATTGAATACTTTGAGACTCTGGTGATGCTTGGTACTGCGATGTAAAATAGCCTTGTGATTGTGCCACATTCGGTTGAAAGTTGTATGTTGATGAGTGTGCAGGAGACCATTCATTTCGGTTCTTTATATTTTGTAATAAATTCAAGACGCCTGATTGAAATTCTAATGTTTGATTATCGTTTAGCGTTGCCAATGATGGAAGTAGACTTTTAAAGAAAAACAAATTACGGTCTTCTTTCATTTCTTCTTTCTTCTTGCATTCCATTTGATAATCTATAAACTCACTCATTTTCTTATCAAACACGTTTAAATTCTGCCTCGATGGTCTGCTTTTTTTTCTTTTCGAACCACCTACTACATTTTCATTATTAGTTTCTTGTTGACTTTCATTTGTAGCATCTTGATTATTTGCGGCATCTTCTTCACCAAATAAATTGTCCTGAGCCATTGCTCAATTGCAATACGGCTTACAATGTACTATTACTTTTAAGGTTCATTTTACTTTTTCATCTTTAAATGTAGACAATTATTTTAAATAAATGCGGAAGTCATAAAGATAGATGCGGTTTAATTTAAACACCCCCCCAAAAAAA
>PDGT01000093.1:14781-56847 GCA_003671415.1 Megathymus violae
ATTACACTATTCACTTACACTGACATTGTTCACCCCGACATCCACACAGAAGTCCAAAAGATAGGTTAGGTTTAGGTTGTGTGTTGTTAAGACCCGGAGGGGCCCGAAGGGCCCCGTTCCCCCCCTTTTGTGACAGAGACAATAATTGTAACAGAAGCTACTCTATGCATAAAAATTTTAAATGGCAACACCGCACCATGACATAAGTTATCTGTGCAATGCGCGCACTTGACTGTCAGTTTTCTATTTATAGATGGTGAATCATCCGCCTCTCAGCGCCGGTCTAGAACAACCTACCGGCGCATACGGCGAGAACTCAGTAGGGGGTCTGACGTCACATGGCGTGATGTCACAGGGCCAGGGCCAGGACGAGTGCGGGCCGCGCGAGGTGGAGCAGGCTCAGCGGGAGGCGGCAACGCGTGCGTCGCACAGCGTGGGAGCGTCTCATTCCGCGCCTGTTGTTAAGAAGAAGAAGACGTCTGTTCGCCCGGCAGTACATTATTTTTTAACAATTAACTTAAGTAATGCGTCAATTGACCTCACTAGAGAGGCGGTTCTTCAACGCATCGGTGCGGTTACTTCATTTGTTGTTGCGATTGAGGAATCGAGGACTTCTACAATAGTGAGTAAACACGTGCATTGTTATTTTGAATTCCCAGAACCTATTTTGTACGAGGTTTTACGCGAGAAAATTGTTGCGCAATTCCCGGGTCTTCATTTCGATTTGCAGACTTGTAAAAAAAAAGAAAATACTATAAAATATATAACGAAAGAAGACCNTGCTCCTATTTATAACGTAAAGGAGAGTTTATTACATTTCAATTTACGAGCTCGTCTGTGGGCTCAGCGTACTACGTCTTTTAGATTCGATGACCCCTTTGTAATGGAGCATCGTTTTTGTTACCGCTTTTTACAGAAATTCTTTAACGACATTAAGTATTCTATTTGTAATGAAGATTTAGTACCTTATGATTTAGCTTACCAAAATTGGACCCTAGATGTAGTTTTATGGTATAATAAGTTTATTTCTACTAGTGGATTAAAGCGAAAACAGTTGTATTTATATGGTGAGAGTAATGTAGGAAAATCTACTTTTATAGAACGAATGATAGGGAAAAAATTTTTAAATTATGTATTTTACCCTGGCGTTGGTAAATTTTTTATGCAGGGTTTTAAGCCTGGTTATCATAAGATTATTTTATTTGAAGAGTTTGAGTTTAAGTTTAGTGTACCGTCTATGTTAAAACGTTTATTGGAGGGAAGGAAGTACTCCTACCCTGTTAAATGTGATGGTGATTTGATTTTTAGTTTTAAGGGACCTATAATTTTTGTGTCAAATGAATTGGACAATACTATGGACGCTGCTCTGAAAAATCGGTTATTGTTTGTTAGTGCCAATCAACCATACTGGGAGGCNCTTCAGGCGATATTACCGAAGGATGAAGAGGAGACCGCGGAGGTTTATCAGGAAACCTTTTACATCACGTCGTCGGAAGATGAGGACGAGGAGACGTAGAAGAAAAGGAGCAATACTTGCCTACGGTCCACCTCGTTTAGGTTATTTAACATCTAGCCCTAAGTTATTAAAATATACATTTACTGGAAAGTACATTAAGTCTNTTGATTGGCAATTTGGTGATGGCCACTACGACAATGCTTATAAGACTTTACCTTTTTATGATTTTGCACCAATAGGTTCTGCACCCTTAAAACAGTTTTTACAAACCCAATACGGGATGATGATAATAAATAAAATTCAGTATAGTATTTCTGGCTTGGAGTTAAATAAATATTTTGATATGGGGAAATTGGAAAAGTTTGAAGGAAATTATTCTAATTTACGAGTTGATCCATTGTTTTCACAAGACACTTTTTATATNAATTTTTATGCTACTAATAATCACGCCAGCTTTGCTACTCCAAAGCTAGATAATGTTTATGAGGGTGTTAAAAGGTACCGATTAAAAAAGGGGATGACAATTAATTACACCTATTATCCCCGTTGCAAAAAAAGGGCCGAGACATCATTGTTAAATTCTTTACCTTCTATTAGTGGTTTTGTCCTTAATATGGGTAATATCTGATGTAACGGTTATAGCGGTTGTACTATCGTCTGCTGGGTTTGGTGTAGCATTAGTTGCACTATCATAGGTGTCAGCTGGCGTCACAATTTTTTTTAAAAACAACAATTGACGATGATAAACGTAGGCTCTCGGATATGTCGCAGACGATCCTGATTTTTTTGATTTCTTTTTCTCATTCATACTCCTCATCCAGCTGTCTCTAATATTAGTCCACTTCTNTACGATCGATTTAGCTGAAAAATATAATTAAATTTACTTGCAGATATATGGCTTCCGGGTGTTCATACAAAGATTTACATTACGCCTACCGAGTCGGAGTGTCTACGATCAGTAACATTATTAAGGAAGTAACAAATGCTATTTGGAACAATTTGTATGGGGAGTTTATGACATTACCCAACACAATATCTGACTGGGAATATATCGCCAATGGATTTAACACTAGAGCGAACTTTCCCCATTGCATTGGTGCAGTGGACGGTAAGCATATTAGAATAAAAAAGCCAAACAATAGTGGTTCCATGTTTATGAATTACAAAGATTTCTTTTCCATCGTATTATTAGCAGTGGTTGATTCATATTATAAATTTATATACATCAGTGTGGGCTCGTATGGAAAAGAGTGCGATTCGACAATATTCAAGGAGTGTACTTTTTGGAAAAAACTAATAGATTGTGATTTGCAATTGCCGGCAGCATGTCCACTGACAAACGATTCCGATTTATCGATTCCGTTTGTNGTAATAGGTGATGAAGGTTTTGGCTTGCATCAACATTTGATGAGACCTTACGGCGGAAACCATTTGGATAGAAACAAAAGAATATATAACTACAGATTAACCAGAGCTAGACGCTATGTTGAGTGCGCCTTTGGAATATTAGCTAATAAGTGGCGAATATTTCATCGTCCACTGGATGTTGATACCAGCACAGCAATGTCGATTGTAAAGGCTTGCACTGTACTACATAATTTTATAATAGATATGGAAGGTGTACAGTCGAACATAGAAACAACAAGCAATGTATCATCAGTGGTTAACGTGTTCAGAGATGCACCCAATGAACAAAATAGTACACGAGGTGGACGATGTGCTAATGTTATACGAAATNAATTCACAAATTATTTTATTTCTACAGCAGGAGCTGTGCCTTGGCAAGACGAATCAATCTAACGTTAATTTTGTAACACACTGCTTATGTACAAATACTTAACCTGTTTACTTTAAAAAATTACAACTTACTTACCATAATTCTGCCTGTTTTTCTCCTNCATTTCTTCAAAATCTTCATTCAAAATTAAACATATTTCTCGCCAGCCAGCAGTTCTCAAGTTTTTATCTTTGTATATTTCGAGAGTTTTGTCCCATATAACTGGACGATTTTGGACAAGAGAAATTAAATGTTCAACGTCTATATTTTTCGTCGTCATAGCGAGAGAATAGCGAGCGTTCAGTCGAAGCGGGCGAAAATGACTGGCGACTGGCGAGCGCACGTGCAGTGTGTAATTGGTGTGTGTGTGATTGCAAACGAATCTACCCCTGCGTGTATCGTATGAACGCATGTATTGAATGCGCTATACCACTGCATCGGATCTGCATTTTGCAGTATGGCCGGATCGGTTTGTAGTCGCAAAATCGGATGTCAACTTCAGCAAAATTCGGTTTTTCTGCCGTGTCTTGAAATTGAATGCATGTGTAAACTCATTCATAGAAAAATTAATGCCAATAAACCGAATCCTGCAAAAAACCGATTCGGTAGAGAAACACTCGACGCCGTGTGAACGAGCCGTTACTATACAATGCAATTTAAGTTAATTTGTCGAAGCTTATCCCTTAGTAAATAAAGAAACCGTAACTGTAGCTAGAAGTTTAGTTAATAATTTTATTTTAAAATTTGGAATCCCTAGGTATATCACAACAGATAGAGGTAAAGAGTTCATGTCATGTACTATGACGGAAGTGTGTAAACTACTTGAAATAGAAAAAATAAATTCAACTGCATATCACCATGAAACCATTGGGTCACTCGAAAACTGTCATAAACATTTAGGTTCATTTTTAAAAATTCAGTGTGACAAATATTCAGATACGTGGAGTCATTGGTTACCTTACTGGTGTTTCTCGTACAATAATACTGTCCATACTGCTACAAAATACCCGCCCTACGAACTTGTGTTTGGAAAACAATGTGAAATACCTAGTCGATTAAGTAGCGTAGTGGAACCATTGTATATGGTTGAGAACTATAGTTTAGAATTAAGATATAGCTTCAAGTCGCTCACAAAGATGGTCGTGAGAACTTACTTAAAGTTAAGCAAAGTAGAAAGAACGTTTACGATCAAAAAGTGAATGAAGTGAAATATAAAAAGTGCGATTTAATTTTAGTTAAAAACGAGACTGGTGGAAAGTTAGACTGTTTATTTGAAGGACCTTACGAAGTGTTGGAAGAAAAAGAACCAAACGTGTTAATACTTAAAAATAATAAGCCGGAATTAGTCCATAACAATAGAACTAAACATTATATAAGTAAATAGAAATTTGAAAATATGGTATTGTTATGTAGTTTTTATTTCTCCTCTCCATTTAAGAAAATAAATATATGTAACCAAATTTTTCTTTTTTCACCTACCCCGGTAATGTAGTGTAGTAAGTACCTAAGTATGATATAATGTAGAATGTAAGTGTAGCGATGTAATATAAGAGTCGGGCATTAAACGGGATCCGATACAGACGTGTCTTTCTATTATTCTGAAGCCCCCGCGCCACACCTCAAAATTATAATTAGAGTTAGCTTTGCATAGCAAATCATTTTTTTCTACTTGTTCTTACTCTTCGCTTAATGATGTAACTCCGTTCCGATAGTGGACACTAACACCAACTGCTTAGGACTTCTCCCCATGGTGTTCCACTATCAGTGGAGGTGCGGTGCAAGCGCTGATTTTAACTGTGGTTCTTGTGAATTCCAGGGTCCAAGATTCGGGATTCCAAGATTCGGGCTTCCGAGATTCGGGCTTTCAATTTTCCCGAGGATCGCATTCATTTTTTTTTACAAACGAGAACGGAAGGGTTACCAAAAAGAGGAATCTGGAATCACTGGTCATCAACCTCACCACCCTCACATAACCCATGGGATTACGCTGCTACGCTGTAGGCCAGACCCGGCAAATCGAACCTGTGACCCATATATGTACCAATAAATTTATTTGTTCGCTTTCGGTAACAAGGGTATTGTGTTTTTTTTTGAACCGCCCAAACGCCCAAAACGTGACACTATGACTACGGACACTAACGTAAGTGATGCTGAAAGCTCGGCCAAGGAAGTCGTGGGACCGGCGCAGCCAGTGCTCATGTCTGGGGACTAACTATCTTCGTTTCTCGCCGCCTTTGCGAAATCGCAGGCAGAGGCGAATCGTCAGCTGGTGGAGTCCCTCACGGCATCGCACACGGTCTCCGCGGCCTACCTTCGATGCTGTTGCAACGTCACCGACACACACGTCGTCGCTGAGTAATATGTCTAAGTGCACAGCGCGCTTCAATGGCCCAGGTCGCGATCCAGAAATTGTGGAGGCCTTCGTTGACGCGGTGGAGGTCTACAAGGAGTGTGCGGCGGTTTCTGACGACCATGCATTGCAAGGTCTACCCATGCTGCTCCAGGATGACGCTGCAGTTCGGTGGAGAGGAGTCCGCGCCGATGTGTCTACGTGGACCGAAGCCGTCAAGCGACTCCGATCTATGTATGGAGTACCCCGGCCGGCATATAAAATCTTTTGCGACATTTTTGCGGCAGAGCAGACAGAAGAAGAACCATGTTATTCACATACACCCAAGGAATTCCTGGGTACGTCGACGCCGATGCCGCCGAGGGGGGGGGGCTATGGACGTGCCGCGGAGGTTTAGGGAGCGCGGCATGCACTGACGTCGGTTCCGGTCCGTGCAGCATGAACAAATGGTTATCATGAAATGAACTCAGCTTGTGCCAACAGTATGCACGCAAAGCAATTTACAAGAATTATTGAAAGGACAATTAGTGTTTGGGCCAGCGACGTGATAGCGGAAAGGCCGTAGGCTATGAATGGTGGACACCAGAATTAAAAAGTTTAAGAAAGGACCAGTATAATAGACATAGAGAATGGCAGAAGACCCGGAAACGGGGAGGGTTTATGGAAGAAGCTGCAAGGAAGGTATTTCATGAAGCCCGCAGTAAGTATAGAAGATGTATAGCCGAAACTGAGGAGGCGTTCTTCAGGAGTGTGGCGGAGACCGGCAACGAGGATCTTAGGGGCAATCCTACCGGATCGTGACCGGTCGCCGACGCCTGCCAGGGAACGTCATATCCGGGGGTCGTCGTACACCGAGAGTTACTCGACGGACACGCGTGATGCAATGCGCAGCCTTATCTCAATTGCCCTGACGACAACTTCGTACGTGATACTGCTTATCACCGTCAGGTTGTAGTATTTAGATACTTACAGTCCGTCCAGAATGTCATAAAAAGAATGTTTCAGGAACTAAATGTTTTACTATTACAGGCAGCACTGCATGACTGTCAAACTGTGTAGTTTGGCTGTCACGTTGCTGGTTTGTGGGTGTATGTTTTTTGTAAAATTTGCTATTTTTATCGTGAGACCGTTTTCTATTGAAAATGAGCAGAAATGTGTATAAAAGCGGTACGCGACAAATAATATTTAAGGTGTTTCAACTATGTATGGCCGAATTTCAAGCGGGAAACTTACTTTCGGCATTGGACCATGTTTATGGTCGAACAAACTGCACAAAAAACCGGTAAGCACATGTGTTTTATCGTTAATAGAAGTAAAGTAATGTGACAAAAACTTGATTTTAAAACTAATTCCTTCGTTTTATTGCAATGCTTACATTTCATGGAAGTTGTGAGAGGTTATGAAATTTGACTAAGAATTATACTACACCGACATAGTTTTGATCCTTTTCTGAGATATTAATGATTAAAGTTTATTATTTTCCAGTCTACTTTTAACTTACCCGAACACTATGGGTTAGGTACGTCAAGTTCAAGTCGATAAAACTAAGATGGTAGGCGGAGCTGATGCTGGTGGTCTCGAATTTTATATATGGTCTATTTTCATACCACTTTCAGACCCGAACAATACGAGCGTGCGCATACATAAAAAAAAAAAAATTTTAGGCAAAACTTTTGTTTTTCTAAACTAAAACGACACGCTTGGAGCGGGCGTGTTTCGATGTGTCTAGTAAAAAATATTTGGGCCTCCGCGGCCAGTGTGCCGACGGGTAGCGGTTGTGAAAGATGTCTGCGTTTTTTGGCGCGATTTATCGTGGCGATACGTGTACAAAAAATGTTTATTTAAATAATAATATGGTTAAATTGTTTTATTATTTTAAAGATAATATTCTAATCTAAAGGAATAAAGAGAAATAACACAATTTTACGATACTGTTACCTAATTTTGTTTATTAAAAAGGAAATATGCACGATAGTAGTAGCTGTTCGATTTTAACACATTAATTTTGGGAAAAAATTACACGCTAGTGCGTATTGTTTTATGTGGTATTTTTTCAATCTTATTGGCTGTTTTATCTATAATTTTGTTTTTCCAGGAGGTCACCTGTCTGATGACGCAATATTAAGTATTATATATTAGCCGATAGTAATAACTCCGATATTGAAGATATCTTAGAAGATAACTTCTTGATGGTGGATTCCGACGAAGAGGGTTTAACAGATGAAGTTGAGGAATCTTTGAATACAGGGCGGACCAAAAAGAATATAAGTATTTCAAAATGATATATTTAGTAAACTATCGATAGTAGCGATGTGCTGCGGGTATTGGAGGAACAAGTGCATTGTCTAGTTTGTGTCCATGTCCACCAGATGTCAATTGTGCTTGGTTACAATGACGTATTCACAGTTGTTGTAAAATGGCTACGCCACAGCACAAAAGCTTTTATATTCTAGAGCTTGCGAAGTGTAACTCCATAATTACAGTGCAAAGACGTTTCCGGTTGAGGTACCAAATCGATCCTCCGAATGGATGGAACATTCGTAGATGGTACCGACAGTTCGTGACACGGGTTGTGTATGTAAAGGAAAGAAACTCTTTCGAACCGTAGGATTGGACGTCAAGGAGCTGACGATTTAGCACTTTTCAGCTGGCCTCCACGGTCACCGGATTTGACGCCGTGTGATTTCTTCCTGTGGGGTTTCATCAAGGACACCGTCTATGTTCCTCCACTACCACAGAACCTCGATGAGTTGAGGAACCGGATCCGTACTGCCATTACATCAGTGACACCGGACATGCTTAGTCGAGTATGGCAGGAATTTGAGTATCGATGTGATATTATTCGTGTCGCTGGTGGAGGACACATTGAACACCTGTATTCTAAACTAGAGAGTTTCATAAATATGTGTCCCAAGTTCCATAGTTGTATGTCTTACAGTTTATTAAATATATCAGTTTGATATACGTATATTCTTTTTGGTCCATCCTGTATAACTGAACCTTCTGAAACCACGAATATAAATCAATCATCCATACAAGAAGGTTTACTGAGTACTTCTAGTCGAAGAGGCCGAACCAGAGGTAGGATATGGAAACAAACAGCATATACAGATAAAGTACACCAATATCAACCACTTCCACTTCACAGCATACGGGCTCCGATGCAATACTTCGAAGACTATTTCAATTATGATTTTTACCAACTAGGAGCAGAATGTACAAATAACTATTTTATGCGGAAAACCGGGAATCTATTGAATACCTCCGCTCATAAAATAAAGAAAGTGTTTGGTATTCACGTTTACATGGTTTTATTTGTTTTTTCTCCTTTGAATCTTTACTGGCGCCAAAATACACAATTAGCAGTGATAGCTGATGTTCTAACACGTGATCGTTTTACAACCTTACATAGCGCATTGCATTTTGTACCGGAAGACCAGCCAACTTGTGCAGAAGAAGGATTGAACCCCTTGTGGTAGGTTCAACCCGTAATAAATAAAATTAAAGAAGCATGTCGCAAATTAGAAAGAGTGCCATCTAATTGTTCGATTGATGAGCAGATGATGCCATTCACTGGTTTTTCACAATTTACATCAGGTAGTACGAAATAAACCTCGCCCTGTCGGTTTAAAAAATTTCGTTCTATCTACGAGCGAAGGATTAATGCTCGATTTTGAGATATACCTAGGAGCGAGAACTGCTTTCGTTGAACGAGAGTTGGGCGTAGGCGCATCAGTCATTTTGCATTTGGCTCAGGCAGTTCCATCCAACAGTTGCTTGTACTTTGACAGATTTTTCACCAGTGTCGCTCTCTCAGAAAGACTACAGCAATTGGGGTTACATGAAACTGGCACTATCATGATGAATCGTGTCAGTGAACGAAAAAATATAAATTTCAAGCCAGACAATAAAATGAAGAGAGGCGAAAAGCAACAATTAGTGTGTGATGACTTGACGTTAATTAAATGGAGAGACAATAAGTCGGTTACGATAATATCAAACTGTACTGGGGCAGACCAAAGTTCCTTAGTGAAAACATGGAATAAAACAAACAAGACCTTTGTAGATGTCTCTTGTCCCAAAGTTATATCCAATTATAACAGAAATATTGGTGGAGTGGATGTTTTTGACCAAGTAATTGAATACTATCGAGCTTACATTAAAACTAGAAAGTGGACTTTAAAAGTGATAATACATTTCCTGGACCTTGCTCTGGTAAATGCTTGGCGTCTCTACCGCAATGACTGCATTGCAAACAATATACCACAGAATAAAATCATGGACCTATTACATTTCCGTTTAGAGGTAGCTAAAGGTTTAACCCAAACTCCTACCAAGAGACATTTAGAGACTGAGGAAGATGGAAGAAAATATTGTGGATATGCTCCCAATAAAGAAATTCAAGCCACCGACTCCTTCAGCTGCCAAGCGACATGTTGGTCATTTACCTTTCTTTGATGATAATATTACGTCGCCCAGGGTTTGTAAGCTAGAATCCTATAACAGTCGTTCAAAAATGATGTGCACAAAGTGCAAGGATTACTTATGTCTTTCTAGGGAAAAGAATTGTTTCTCCCAATATTATAAATTAAATTAATTTTTTTAGCCAAGATTTTTATGTTTTTAGAAGAAGTTGATCTCATTTCATGTTTTTATAATAATTATAACAATTACGCTAACGATATCATATCCTACTAAATGAAACTTTAAGACTGATTAGTACTCCTAATTAATAAAAGTTTATAAATGTTTTCTATTATAAAAATATATTCAGGTTACAACAACGAAGTTGATCTCAGTTTCTGTTTTAGTAGGTAAGTAGGTACCTTTTGAATAAAAATAATATGTTCAACAAATTATGATGAAGGCCAATTTTATAGTTATATATTATTAAATGACAAAAAATATGTAACATAAGTATTTTTATAAGAAATCCTACCTTTTCAACTACTATTTACATGAACAAGCACGATCGTGAAGCTCATATACCCAACCCACACGATCGTGCATGTCCTTTCCTTAAAAAAACTGAAAGTCTAAGAATTTTTCTACTATTTTTCCCTACGAATTTTGTGTCCATTTAGTTCGATAATATCGGTTATAAAGAAACATTTTGAAAAAAAAAAAGTTCCGGTCTGAAAGGGATATAAACTTTATTAATATCTCGGGAACTGTGGGTCAGCTGGGAGAGGGGGTTGCACCGGAAAGTAGAGGGATATCCCCCTTCCATCCCCCACTCCTCTACTAGGGGAAGTTGGTACCTTCCTTTCTTTATTTGTAATTTAAATCTAAAATGATGCTTAATTGTTGTTGTTTCTTGTTTTAGGTGTTTCGAAAGTACAATTCCGCGAATCGTAGATGAGGGCACGAAGAATGGGGGCAAATTTGTATTGCCTGGTAAACACTATGTACTTGTGTACTATTCGCCAAAAAGTTCATTTTTTTATACTGTGCAAAAAAAAGTACCAACATTAAGAAAATCTATTAGTTGTGGTGAATAAAGACTTAAATTTGGATTGTAGCCATGAATTTCTAAGAAAAAATTTAATTTCACTTGGATTTAAATTTAAGAAATACTAAACCAACAGAGTTGCTCTTATAGAAAGACCAGAAATAGCTGCAAAACGTGATAAATATTTAAAAAGTATAATAGATGACAGGAGGTTGCCCGAAGAACTCCAAAAGAATGTTAATTATTTGGATGAGAGTATTTAGTTTATTTTTATTATTTATTTTATTTCTCATACATGAATCCTACGAGTATATAGTGACAAAATGTTGACAATCTGTTAACATTACTGTTACGGAACCACAATTATGGTTATTATTCAAGAAAAGAATTGCCCACACTTGACAAGTTGCTGGTGACACTAAGAGAAGCTGATTTATATGACGGCGGTCGAACCTCGCTGTCAAAACTATTGCGTAGAATTGGATTTCATTACCAAAAATCCAACAACCGTAAGATTCTTATAGAAAGGAATGACATTGTCCTCAATCGAGTTGATTTCTTAAGAAAAGCCAAAAATATTACCGATTGGGAAAAGTTGTGTTTTTAGATGAAACTTGTTTGAATGCCAATCACACTGTTAAAAAAACATGGAACGATGATACTGCCCAATCGTCTACAAAAGTACCAGAAGGAAAAGGGGGGAGACTGATAATTTGCCACGCAGGTACTGCCCAAGGTTTTGTGCCAAACTGTGTACTGGCATTTAAATCCAAAAAAACGAATGAGTATGACGAAGAAATGAACTTTGAAACTTTTTCGGAATGGTTTTATAAAATGATGGACAACCTGGATGGTCCTCATATCATAATAATGGATAATGCATCCTATCATTCCACGCAACTTGACAAGGCTCCGACGACGGCAAACAAAAAAGCCGATATAATAGAGTGGCTCATAAACAAGGGCGTAAATGCCGACATGACAATGCTCAAGTGCGAACTGCTTGACTTGGTGGCCACACACATACCGAGGGAGCCAGTATATATACTGGACAAAGCAGCGAAGCAACGCGGTCACACAGTGATCAGATTGTCACCCTATCATTGTCAATATAAGGCCATAGAGCTGATATGGGCACAAATCAAAGGTCAGTAAAAAAAATATTTTTTCTTGATAAATTCTTTAACATATATTTCATTAATAGTATTATTATAATAATCAATTATTTCGTTCACAGGAAACGCAGCACGTACCAATACATCCCTTCCCTTCACCGCAAACAAAATGCTCCGTTTGTTGGAAGAAACTTGTGGTCAAGTGACCGCTGAAAACTGGGCGAATGTAGTACGACACGTCAAAGAAGCAATATTATCTGATGCGCGACGTCCACTTGGACAATTTTATTGAACACGAAATAATAATTGAAGTTCGAGATGATGATACAAGCTCCGACGACTCTGGTGATGATGATCTTGGCTGTGCTCCTCTTCCTTAATAAAAACTGTTTTAAAGATAAAACTATTTTATTTTTCAACCTTAATACAGGGTTATTTTTGGACCTTCCGTCAAATTTAAATAGGTGGTTCAGATCATGAAACTAAACAACTTTTCCAAAGAAACATGGGTCGAAAAGTGAAAAAGTCGTATACATCAGTTAGCACAGGTGCACTACCAATCCTCGCTGGGATGCTGCCGGCTGACTTCGAGGTGAGCCGTGGTGGCAGACTGGCCGAAGCGCGGGAGACTTGTGAACAACACGAACAGTATAAAAAGTAGTGCGGGGACGTGGAGATGGATCTAGTTGCCCAGTGGCAGCGGTAGTGGGATACCGTCGAGAAAGGAAGGGAACTGTATCGATTCTTCCCGAGTGTGGCAGTTCGACTTGACTCTGTCTGGATTGAACCGGACTATGAAACCTCGCAAATTCTGAGTGAGCATGGATGTTTTAATAAAAAGCTGTATGATATGAGTCTGAAATAGGTGAGCGTATGTTATTACGGATTGGCAAATGAAGATGTGCATCACGTGTTGAGGGGAAAGGCCCTCTTTACGAGGATTATAGAAGGAATATGCTTGGACGCATTACGGTGGCGGTGATCGGCCCGGTCTATTACCGTGAGCATAAAGAAAGATGGGATCGCATAAACGCAGAAAAATCCGACCGGAGAAATGGCGTCGAGCCGCGTTTTCTGTGACGTACAATCTCAGTACGAGAGGCCAGACAGAAATACAGCAGGTGAAGAATCCTCCCAAACTCTACGGAGTCAAGAAGACACCATGAAAGGTGTGTCCTCCGACGGTTCGGCCCGTATAACCGAAAGGTTGATAGGGTCATGGGTGGTGGCGGTACGTGTCCTATAGCTTCTAAATGCCAATATGAAACCATTGTCAACACCAACTTTAAACATTCTTGTTTTACTATTAAAAAAGACCAATGTACTACATGCACTTTTTACCGACAAGCCGATATTGCTCGACAAGAGACGCGGCGAGAGAAATATGATCAGCACCAAAAGAATAATGAACAAGTAACTCAATAAAAAAAGATCATAAAGAAAACTTGAATACAACAAACCTCTACCAGTAAGCAAGGCTTCACGCAGCGACATTATAAGTCTTTGTAGAACAGAAGCCATCCCATCTTACTACCATGGCTTTATTATAATTCTCTTAACTCTCTTTTTTTTCGATTGACCATTATTTTTTTATGTTTATTGTTTATTTTTAATCAAAGGCCGGTTTTTCAAATTCAGATAAGTGCTTACCTAAGGAATAACTTTGACATTTGGAACATATCTTTACAATGTCAGATTAATTCCTTGTAACGTATTTTACGTTACATGCGTGTCCTATCGCAATATTGCAAACCTTATGCACAAAATTATTTCATACTTCGTTTGTTTACATTCTTAACCTCACATATTGGCTTACAATTTTAAACTTTAAATTAACATTTATCGTTTTTGACAAGGCTGTCAGACTGTCGGTGTCGATATTTCATTGTCACTTTCAACTTATTAGACAAGCTGTCACTTGACATTTGGCATTTATTAATTTCGGAATCTAATTTGAGATGGCACTTATGCGCGTTGTTTCGTTGCAGTTATTGATAGTTACTCTATGATCTATGTTTTTCATTCGTTTAGGCTTGATGCCGAGGTAAAATATCTTCTTAAATTTTTAAGATGTTGTCGTTGCCGATTTGTTAATCACTTTCCGGCCGATCTTCGAAAGTCAAGGACATTCGTAATGAGAATTTTCTACTTTTTCTTCTATTTTTATTTAATTTAAAAAATAATGTAACTATACTCGGAATTATAATTCGATTCCACATTTGACATTAGCTACTGTCATTTTGTAAAATAATGATACCACATATAATAGTTTAGTGATGAACACAAAAATCGATAAACAATCGCGATTTATGTTTATGTAATCATAACATTGGTGTGCGAATTAAAGACTAAATTCATAATAATTATTTATTAATTAGTAACCACTACTTTATTTTATAAAAAGTTAATATTTTTGTTTTTTTTTTTTTATATTAAAAACAACACTTATAATAAAAGAGCCTAGATAGATCGTTTTCTGTATTGGCAACCCGTGCGCGCTCGTGCAGCTATCGCCATTTTGTTTATCTTGTCATTCGGCTTCATTCTCCCAGTCTGATTGCGCGAATATTTTGTTTCATTGCGAATCGATATTTTGTTATTTTGTTGGGTTTTAGTTACGTTGTGTTTGTTGTTACGTTTATAGTTTTTTGTGAACTTTGAGTGAATCTATTTGTTTTGGTTTTCCATCAAAATGGATCCTCAGCCAAGTACATCACAAAAAGACGTGGATGTTTTCTTGTCCCCAAGACAAAAACGTCCACGAAAAGCTTTCACTGTTACTGAAAAAGTAATGATCCGTAACGCCTACAAGTACGTGAAAAATGAAACTTCTGCGCAATTGGAGGCCTTTGAAGTTGTGGAAGTAAATGAATGTATGAGCAAAGTTGCTGACATATTGGGTATAACCTCACGCTCTGTTTGTAACGTTTTGAAGGAAGTAAAGGTGCGCCGCCAACTCCTCCTAAAAAAACTGGACCAAAGCGAAGTTTCAAAGACAAAATTGATGAATTTACATTCTCCGCAATACGAAGAATTGTTCATCAGTTCTTTTACCTAAATGAACCTCCAACCATTGCAAAGGTTAGTCAATCAGTCAGACAGTATTATTTTATACCTACATCTTTTATATATAAGTAATGATTCCAAACTATTATACAATTTACTATTTTACATTTTACAAGTGATTAACGATGATCCAGAAATGCCCAAGGTTTCCAAAGGATACACCCTCAGAAAAATTTTGAAGCATCTTAATTTTAAATTTATTGCATGGTCACGCAAGAGCACACTTATTGATGGAAATGATATAATAACATGGCGCCAGCGTTACTTGCGATCTATATGTCAGTTTCGACGAGAAGGGAGATATATATATATTATCAAGATGAAACTTGGGTTAACGCAGGTAAGGCTAACATTTTGAATTTATATACATTTTACATTAAATTTAATAGTAATATTGAATGTTCATGTACTATATTTATTTTTAGGTCATACTGTAAAAAAACTTGGGTGGACAAGAAAGTCACATCATCTCGGCAAGCGTTTTTGGAGGAACTGACCACTGGATTAAAAAATCCATCTGGAAAAGGCTAACGTCTCATAATTAGCCATATAGGTAGTGAAGAAGGCTTCCTGGAAGAGGGGCTCATGATTTTTGAAGCAAAGAACAATTGTGAAGATTACCATGATGAGATGAATGCAGTTTGTTTCGAGGAGTGGTTCGTTGGAGTCTTACCAAAATTAATACCAAACTCAATTGTGGTGATGGATAATGCACCTTACCACTCCCGAAAATTGGAAACGGCACCAAAAATGAGCTGGAAAAAAACTGCCGTTCAAGACTGGCTTTTAAATAAAAATATTCATTACGTACTAGATATGGTTAAAGCTACGCTTTTAGAACTGATTCCACATAACGAGTCTTTTAATAAGTACGCTGTAGACGAAATGGCAGCACAACATGGGATCACGGTTTTAAGACCGCCCTCTTACCATTGCGAGCTGAACCCTATCGAATTGATATGGGCGCAGGTAAAGGGGCATGTAGATCAAAATAATAAAACCTTCAAATTGACAGACGTGTGAAGTTTATTTGAGGAAGGAAATCAAAAAATTACGGCTACCGAATGGTCTAAATACGTATCCCATGTTGCCAAAGAAGAGGAAAAAATGAGTAGGCTAGATATGTTAATTGACAACATCACAGACACATTTATAATAAATGTTACAGAAAGTGACAGCGATAGCAATAGCGATGACTGCGACAATTTATAAAATAAAATATTACAATAATATATCTATTTGTTTTATTTCTCATGTTCCTTCATGATCACATTTTTTTATTTATTTCACACACAATTATCAAAGAAAACTCTCAGATCCTTAATAAAATTAATCGGCATAACTAAATTATTCATTCAGAAATATTTAATTTCCTGATATACTTAGTTTCTATTAAAGTAGTAGTTGTTTAGATATACTACTATAAACGAGAGGAATCGATCCGGAAATATTCCATTTCCGTACCGAATAATTTCGCAACGTCACTATTTAGTACTTGTCATAACATTGCAACACTGAAATTCTTAAATCTGGAATCGAATTAAAATTCTGAGTTTAGCCTTCGATTTAGTAGCTGTAATGCTTGCTGTTACATTTAATTTATCAATTTTGTTGTAGATTCGCCATATAATGAGCGATTAACTTTGCCTCATGGTAGTTTCGTAAAAAATATTTCGTCTCAAATATCATTTCCAGTTCGAATTTACATTTAGTCTTTATATTACAGGATTCCAATTGAGTATCTTTTATTGTAATTAATGGAATATTTTGTGAAAAACACCGGATTTCCCGGGTAAGTTGCATTGGCAAATCTCGTAATTTGGAATTAGATGATGACTTGGTTTCGAAATTAACGTTGTTTTCTCTTTTGTCCACAGTGTTTTTATTTTTTCAATTTTGAATAGGCTTTCAAAATTTTCTATTTTCTATAAAATTACTTTTTAACTATTACAATGGAACATTTCGACACCATTATGCTGCGTCACTGCTGCCTACCTTCTGTTTAAAACGACGGATTGCCGGTACCTACAACGTGTGCTAGGACACCGCACCCGCCTTTTATTTTCATAATTTTTGTTTAAAATCTCATAATTTTGGATTGCTACGTTCTGGTATGTAATTTTATTTTCTTACAAACTGAAGAACTGGGCATTCAACATAATTCAACATATACGATTTATTTTAAGACTAGGTTAATTTATTCTAGTTAATCTTAAGTCTGTTTATTGTTGGCAAATATTTCTTATTGGAATTTCTTCCAAATTTATTTTTATATAGGATAGATTAGGCCATCCAGGCGCCCAAAATTTACTAGTTTTAAACTTTGTTGTTAACAAAAAATTTATATAAGTAGTCATAATTTCAAATTATTAATGTAGATAATATTTATTACCCTTTTTGGCAATACTTGTAAAATCATTTAAAAATGAACCATAATGTTTGGCAACTAAATTAAATATCACAGACATAAATTTTTGTTTTTTTTTTTTTAGATACTATTAAATATTTATTATTAAAATTTCATGTGGTTTACTTTTTCCAAGCGAACCCCATTGTAATATAAATAAATACTTTTCTTTAGTCCAATGCTCTGCTCAGGTGCAACTTCTTGTGTATGGTAACACCAGCACACATACTTCACCTCATACTTACTCATTTAAATATATATGTATTTATATATATATATAAATATATTTATTTTTATTTATATTACATCCTCACATAGCATTTATTCAACTGTTGAAATTAATATCCAATTTTTCAATCGTCAGATATGTGCTAATTGAGGAATAACTGACATTTCCCATTCAATATGTCATATTTATTCCACATTTAGCATTTATGTGACAACTGAAAAATCAACACACACACATTTATATACCTTAAACATTTGCAAGTTGCTAATGCAAACCCATAAGATTTTCCCCTACCAAAAATCGTCTAATGCCCCAGTGGAAGTTTTCACTTCAATAAGTGCTCTTTTAAATATAATGACACTAACAGACCGGTTTAGAAATGCAGATTTTTATCCCTATGAATCTCGCTATTCTTATAACAGTTTTATCAGTATCTTAAACATTTGCATATTGCTGATGCAAACCCATAATATTTTCCCCTAATAATGTGCCTATAGATTTTCACTTCAAAAATTAATACTTTGGCAATCAGAAGGTAAAATATTAATAATAATAATAATATAAAAATCAGCACACCTCTCACTCCATAAGAGCAATGCAGTTAATTTTCAAACAGCCTACTTATTATGTGACAAGAAAAATGCTACACCTCTATACACCTTGTATCTTTTGTAAATTATGCAAATTCTAATAATAGAAAATAAATATTTCTTTGTGTGATGTGACAATTTATTTATATTCATTACACACTTTGCAAAGTGTAACCATTAATGATCTTAAAAAGGTAGTGCTATTTCTTAAGAAATTTCTTCCAGCAGACCTGCCACTGGAGACTTCACATAGATAGATAAATGAAGCATGCACACATGCACTTATAACAATAAATATGTATAAAATAGTAAACAAATATGTAAGTATATTATAATGATGATTGATTAGTTTTATTATACAAGAAAACTTGCTAAGTCCCAGTCCAATAATGGGTTTGATTTTACAAACTTAACACTCAGAAAAAGTAAGAGCTGCAATATTTAGCCAAAACCAAGCTGATGATTGTTCCACAGGGTCATTTTGGTTGCTATAATAACAATTTTAGGTTAGTTATTAACAATTTTAAATAGTTGTGCTTGTTGGCTAGTGAGACATGCTCAAACTTAAGTCTACCCTTTTGTTGCCGGTATCCCCAAAAGTCTGAATTGTACATCATTGATTCGGACATTATAACCCACTAGAGCCTAAATGAAATATCATGCTTGTTTTTATGCTGCTGCTATAGTGTAAAGCCTCTTTTTTATTTCATAAACCAGATATTTAAAAAACCACAATTAATATAAATTTAATACACTGAAAAGTATTAGTCCAAATTACCAGACTTTTTTTGCTATGTCATTTTCTAATGTTATTCAATTAAACATTTTAAAATTGGTTACACTTATTTAGCTTGCAAATATCTTGAATCACTGAGAGAAAATAAAAATCTATTCAAAACTCATAGATATAATCAACAAACAAAAAACATTAAGAGGACAGTAAACTTTTTATCTAACTCAATATTGACACCAAATTGAATTCTATTCTGATGCTTATCTATTCTGTTTCAGCCAGAAAAGTTGTATAGCTGTTACATTAATGTGGTGGTAACCTTACAATAAAATTAATAACTTTTATTTGCTGATGTAACAAAAGCAATCTTATATTTAATGACAAGCTCAATAAAGATTTTTATGGATGAATGCTCGTGAAGAAGTTGAGAGACGACTGATTTTATACTCCGTAAAGCTGGTTAAACTATTAACTACACCATAACTCTACAGAGGAGCTGATATCCTTCAATTGTGAGGAGAGAACAGGTTTGCAATAAGTTTTTCAAATTCGAGGTTGGTTGTAAAGCCATTCACTGCCTTATTTTACATTTGACAATATGGTACTTACATTGATTTGAAGAAACAACAACAATTTTAATATTTTCTTGACATTATTATTAGTGCCCGAGTTTTACAAGACATAACTTTGAAACATAATACTGTAATAAAAATATCCTATGGCTTAATCAGAGTGCAATATTCTAATGTGTTAAAAAATAAATACCGTATCACATCAAAGAAAACGGAATAAAATGCCACTAGGTTTTCTTTAGTATAAGTAGTTAATTTCCCAGAAAAGGAACACCACAAATTAATACGAGATTGAGGAATACTAATACCTACGTCTAATACACTACGTCTCCAAGTGGAATCACTTATAAAAGAATTACTAAATATTTCCCACTGACAAAGATGCAAAATATTTTACATACCTTTTTAATTTACGTGATTGCTTTAAAATAATTTCTCAGTATTTTTTGTACCTACTGCATAAAAATAGTCTGCCATTACTAATGACAGTAGAAATTTAGGGTTGCCAATATATACTGTTATATACTAACTATATATATATTATATATAACTATAATAACTATGTATATATTAACTATAATATATACTGTTGAAGAAATATATAGTACGCGAAAATATTATATTTCAGTACAATAGATCAATGTTTATATTTTGCAACACTAAAACAAATAAAATAAAAATAAAAAACAGAAACGGAGCAAGTATATATTTAATAAAAAAAATAGTTTTTGATTTGTATTCATTAAAAATTTTACTGCGATAAAGCTTAACAGTTTTATTGAAGAAAAAAAATTGTTCAAGAATGCAAGAAGTGCTAAAAATATAGTTTTTATGAAAAAATAAATGAATAAAAAATATAATAGTCTATTTTTTATTCTTCCCTACTAAAATATGATATTTTTATACGCCTACGTTGTTGGCGTGGATGTAATATATTTTATTGTCGGAGCACAGTTGGGTGACTTGTTGCTACTTGGATTTATCCCGGATGAACACCGGTGGCGGGGCTTTAACCTGGGAAGGGACGGGTGAGCAGCGAATTTCTGGCTTGTACGGGGGAAGTTGCCTCGGGACCGACGTGGTCGGAACATCAGTGGGGCGGGCTGGGAGGTCGAGGAGAGGGAAGGCTTGCCTTCCAGGGGCGCCTTGGCGACGCGTTTTGTAAGGCGCTTATTGCGCTTAGGCTCGACCAGTTGAAAAGCCTGGTCGTCGGACTGCGACGGGGTGACGATGCCGTCATCGGACACGTCATGGGACGAGCCATCGATGGGCCTCTTCCGGGAAGATAGGGAGGGGGAGTCTGACAACTCCACATCATGGGCAGGGGAGACGTCAGGGGACGCGGGCGAATCGGATTGGGGCGCGAGGGCCGGAAGATGGGTGAGGATGGCCTTTCTCATCGAGAAGCGCTTTAAGGTACGAGGACAGAGCCTTGAGGATGCGTCCTAACGGGGTCAAACCTAACTCGGATGCGTTCATCCTACAGGAGTCTCCCTGCCGATGGCAGAGAGCGGAGAGGAAACGAAAACAAAACGTAAACAGAATGAGAACAGTGATTATCCCTACCGAAAAATAGCCACTAACCTTCACCCTAGGAAGGTCCAGTGCAGTGGGATCGGGTCTGCCGGTTTCTCTTAGTCCGAGAGGACTGCGAAGCGCACCGGGTCAACGCTAGCTGGCTTCGTTGGAACCTTGAGGCATCCACCAGTTCAAATCGCGATAATTGGGATACTTAGTTATTGCCAACACGATAAAAGAATTAAAACGGCAACAATTAAGCCGCGGTCGAAACGAGAATTGACGACACAGAAAAAATCAGAATGTCGGGGTGTTCCGAGTCAGACTCACAACGGACAGAGGGTGTCCGTCCACTGAGAGAGCGGAATCGGAACTGTTATACAAATGTACTCTGTGGGAACTGTCGAGGTAATACCATATCGTCTTATTTATCGTTATCCTTTTTTTGAGAACGTATTGCTATCCTAATCTAACATATCTATCTATTCATATCTATTCTTTTCGTACTAAGGGATCTATTCCTATCTTACTCTAATATAAACCTACTTTGCAATACGTTTTGTATTTAAATAATAGTACAGAGTGCTGTCGAGTTTTCGACTACTATACAGTACCTACACAACTTTCTTCGGAGCCAGTAGGTGAAAAATTTGTAATTAGATATTTATTATAGATTTTAGTGTTTTTCCGTATTATAATTTTAGTCGACACCTGATAATAGGTGTAGGGTCACCTCCGGTCGATTCAGAAAATACTAATAATGAATCTGCTGTTATACTATAATAGCTAACATTTAATGTGTGTTATTGCATTTTGATTGAATTGCAATCAAAAATATAAAACCTTAAACCGTGAATTTTAGAAGGAGCATTTAAAGGACCTTACCAACATGTATAAGTTGGTATTAAATGTAGTGTTACATAATCTAAGCACCTCCACTACAAATGACCTGGCACCATTACCTTGTTTCGTTTTTTCACTTAAAATAATACAATCTTTTATGAATAATACAATCAACGTGCTTGTAAGTGACAATGTAACTTTACATGGTACAGTGGACTAACTTACAAACAGTCTATTCACTCTATTCACCAGCTACATTATGATTAGGAAGTTTGTATCCACCCCTCGCCCACCGATAACATGTTCATGACTTTTTCGCATTGATATATTACCACTTTTCTTCAATTGGTTCACTTTTCCAATCGTTAAATAAGATTTATACCACACGTCGACGTATTAATTGCTCTTGTTGTTGTTATCAAATTTACGTTTAATTGTCGTTAACACCACGTCTTTTTTATTTGCATTGTTGCTAACATAACCGACCTGATGGACAACGTTTCGGCATTATGTTTGGTAAGTCATTTGCTAGACACAATCAAGGGACAGCCCTTATGAGTATTAATGTAGTTTGATGGCTCGTGTCCTTCATTAGTGACTGACCATTATAGACGACTGTTACATACCGATTATTGTTTCATAGATTGAACTCCATAAATGTGACTTATTGTGTGTTTGCTTTGCCCTATTTTGAGAAACAAATCTTAAGCTGTCTTTTTAACTTTAAACAATGCCAGATTTTTGTATCAGACTTTATGTAAGTTTTGATTACTACAGTGGTTGCAAATTACGAGGGAAGGTGAAAATTTAATCACTATTGATGAAACTATTCTTTATTGCCGTAAAGAACAAAGTCGATGGGTAACGAATTGAAATTTTTGAAAATAACGTAACAAGTATAAACAGTGCCTGACTCGCAACGATTCTATAAAATAAAAATCTTATGTTATGCCTTGTTAAATATTGTATTTTAGTATTGATTACAGATATTATTACTGGTTCACCCGATCTCGGCGAACAATGCAGAGGTGTCATCTTTTCAACTGGTAACTAGTTACGTAATTATTTTCACTACATACAATCATTCATCTTAAAGTATAGTTGTTTTGTGTTTGACATAGACTTATAATTATAAACTGCCTGGTCAGTGTTGGTCAGCACAAGAAGTTTTGCAGGAAAACCTGTAAAGCAAAAAAGTGATCAATATTTTTTATGATGTCAACACTGTTATATATAACTAATTACATTAATCTGTGTACCGGAATAATTTAATTTTAACAAATTAATTTAGTTTTAACATAATGTGTTTCTATGTAGACTAAAAATTTAAATTTTTGGCAAAATCATAAGCGAGTTAAGTACTTATCCATTTTTTTATTTCAACTCCAAAATATTAACAGATTCTTGAGTGCCTTTGAATTTCGACGGGTATATTTAGACCAGCTATGAACATTAAATAAGAAGGCCATGACGTCGGCATATAAACTCGGACATATTTGGACCATAATTTTACATAGATTTGTAAATATTTATAACGAAATTCCGTTAGAATTGACAGTAATGTCACAATGTAAATTAAAAACTCATGTCAAAGCATTCTTATGTAAAAAGATAAGACTGCTTGGACTGAGTTTAATATATAGGCATAAGTAGTAATAAGTAAGTAATAAGACGTAAGTTTCTTGCTGCTTCTTTTTACGGTACCACTCAACGTTAAAGCGATGGCTTAGTTTGACTTTCGAAAATTGTAAGAACCAACTTCGAATAAAAATTATTTCATTCATTATTTCCATTCAGTCATTCCGTACTGGTAAAACGTGCGTGTGCAGGCTTCCTTAATTACGAAAAAGTATATAAGCGTATGTCAAGCTGTGAACATCCAAAGGCTGATGGATTAATTAATGTATACATCTACAGTGGGTTGATGAAGGTCTGAAGCTACCTTCATTATACGATACTTCTAATGTAAATTCAGTTCTACACACAATAATGCAATTCGTTATTTGGGTACTAATGTCTCTTAATGTTTCAGCTAGCCCGACTGTCGTTCCCAACAGTGGAAACTGTAAGTTAAATAAAGTCGAATAAAATTAACTTTTTAAATTATTTATTTGAGAATCGTTTTTGTAAGTAAAAGAGAAGTTGATCAAAGCAGATATTTTTACAATGATCATTTAGAATTAAATTTTGCTAGGAACTTTGTGCGCATAAATAATTACTCCATTGATTAAAGTGATAGATTTGATTTGATACGAGCCTCCAAAACTGGTTTATAACTTCACGTGATATGCGTATTAATGTCTCTGGGTTGTCTTGCTTAGTATGCGATTTTTATAATAATATAATATAATAGATATAAGTTTTCGGCTACTGGTTGATATTCGACTATAATAGTTTAATAACGTTCTGTGTCAAAAAATATCGTTAAAAAATCGATAAAACAGTAAAGAAAATCGATTGACAAACCAGCAGAAAATTTTACGAATGAATTAATCTTTGTTAAGTTATAAATAGATTTAATACAAAAGTGTACTGGGATGATTGTTACTTGCAAAAGCCGTGTTCGCTGAGTGGTTTGAATGTTTCTCGTCTGACCCTACACACCCTTAAATTGTTTTAAATTATGTGCACGTGGTTAAATTTAGCAAATGTTTTAATTCTTCTCTCGTATTCTGGCTCAAAAAAAGGATTGATCGAAGCGATGAGACCGTAATTTTTATACGCATAATTATTTCGTAAAAAATCTCCCAGGAATAAATTATATGATGTATAATAAATAGTTATTGTATTGTTGAATATTATATCAATTATCACTTGGTAAATATAATCTTAGATGTCAGAGTTTTCTAAGTTATTTGGCACTTGGACAGCTAGCTTAGCCTATCCGAGCCCATCATTGGTGCTATGATGAATTTGCTATATAATATCTAGATAATTCTGATAATTGAGTTAGTATAATCATAACCACGTTTACGATCAGAGACCATACAACATTCCAAGTAGCAAGATAATCGACCCGAAACACAGCTACGCGGACGAAAAATTTCAACAGCTTCAGGAATACAATAACTTCATGAATGCACGAATCAAGGAACCGCATAATCCAGTAAGTAAAACATTATTAGTATTACACACGGCCGTCTGAGATATACATATATTCAATTATCAGAGAAAAAGAGAGAGAGATTATTTCTCTAAGCCATGTCTTGAATACAATACTTTCGTATTCTTTTCATCCCTTTCAGCTTCATTTTCACTTCATTGCGTGAGCCGGGAATAAACAGCGGACCACTCTTTCGAGAGGCAGTATTTCAACTAACTGCGACAGGGTTCATATTTTAGAAACGCAACAATCCACGTCGCATGTAATACATTAAATGTGTTGCTACTATAATTATCGTCTTTAAATTAACTGATTTATAGACAGAACGTCAAGAAATTCTAGAAGGTGCCCAGAAGAAACTGTTCAAGTTTATTGATACCCACATCAAAGACCTGAAGCGGTTGCTTTTCGAGACAGACATGGCACTTATGTCCATGGTGCTGCTAAAACTGAACAAGAAGATGGACACTTCCGAAGCGAAGATCAAGTCCACACAAGCGAAAATTCCCTTCGGGTTGTACACCAGTCCAGGTTTTATCTCACTTCTTTTAGAACATTAGATGAACTATGAAGATTAAGCAGAATAATCATTTCCAAATCTTGCCCTCGATAATCGCGAAGTATATCCGCGTATCAAATATATATAGATTATTATTTAATATCACCGAAACTCTCTACATACACGGTTCTTAATTCGATAGTAAAAACAAAATTTTAATACTGTTTTTACAACTTACTCACGTAATTGTTTTGTCTGACTGGTTCCTCACTAAATCCTCAATGCTTTTCATCTTTTGACTGTCGTTTCAGAGTTCAAATGCTTAGGAACATCCTACTACGTGGTCTCTGCACACAACCAGGAAGATGCGCAGATGATTCTATCCAGTGAAAGAAAACCTCACTGCTATACCTTTAGAGGTAAGTGTCGAAGATTGGACCGGGATGTAACGTTGATAACTTCACTGTCCCAACTCAGTTCTGCAACTGGAGCTTAGAATTGGGGTCTCGGATATAAATTTCCTCTACGCTGGCTAAACGCCGGATGCCTGTCGTTCTCTTCGAAAATATAATGAAGAACTTTCAGCAATTCAGCTTTCACGGTATTTTCGTTCTGATGTACATATATATTATGTAACCACATATGTCATTTCAACAAATTACATGTGCGTGAAAATACAAACCGACGTAATTTCCTCTCAAGTGGGATCTCAACATTCAAAGAACTTAGTACTGCTAAAGTCACTTGGTACTACTAGTTTAATAAAACATAGTTTAATAAAACATGTAGATTTATCTGATCAAGTACTTTTTTATAAGTTTTGATTCACACAGAAGAGGCGCTTCTTCCTTGGCTTCAGCTCATTGGTGGATTCACTAATAAGGGGTTTCCTTGTTACGAAATATACCTGAAACTTTTTATATCAATAGCCGGCAAATGTGCAGATAGGCTGCTACCTGGTCGTTAGTGGCCACCGCATATGCGGTGTGTTACTGGCACTCCGGCACTGCAACCTAAAAATATTTCAATTGATCCTTGAAAGAGGGTGGTGTAACTACCCAGGCGGAAAAGAGAACCACAACAACGCAAAAGTATACGTGCAAACATTTAAAAATGGCAAAATTAGTTTTTTGTACAAAATTAATATTTAAGACATTTATAAATTTACAGATCCTATGTTAGAGTTTCACTATAGGTAATAATATTAAAATGACATTTGAAAATAAATATAAGCAATGATAAAATTCTAATTAGTAATTGAAAAAGAAAATTAAATTATGAATACTATTTATATAAATCATAATCTGTACATACAAAATTATATTAAGTAATCATTATTAATAGAAGGAAATATATTATAATTATAACCCAACCCTATCCTACCCTTCAATCTAAAAAAACTGAAACCGCCAGGTGCCTTCGCTTTCGTCGGTTTCTACCACCGTCACTCTGAGACTACGTACGTGGGTCCTCACGCCGAGCAGTTCCAGGCGAAGGATCCCAGCCAGGGCTTGTACTGCCACTCTGATGACAACTGGAGCGACGCGCAGTGCATCTTCAAGTACGAGTATCTCGCTTACATTTTGCACTCACACGGACTGATTGTGAATTGTCTGATATGATTTGTGTTCATAAATTCGTTCTCCACGCTTGTCATTAGAGTGAACCCTCGCGAGGAGTTCCCGGAGTCGGTCGAGTACGAACCCAAGGTGTCGTACTGGTGCGGCCCGTACCGCTATTTCATCCCCGCGACCACGGACATCCGATGCATCTTCTCCATATTCTCCATGAACTTCGTGCTGCGGTTCGGCTACGATGGCGTCACATACAAGAGCTCGGACTTGTCCTTTGTAAGTAACACCATCAAATTGCCGAATTTCGAGACTTTGCAGCAAATTCAAATTAATAATTAAAAACGTTCATACACTCGCACATTAGTATTATTATACCATTTTATACGTGTGACATGGAGATATACAAATAAAACAGACACATTACAAACAACCTACACTCCAGACCAAATATTTGTCTGTCACATAAATATCTACCGGAAGCTCTTCCAACTGAACTAAATAGTTTTTATTGTCGGAGTCACCAATTTTGCGCTTGTTATAGTGTTTGTATTACGATTACAGACACGTGATATACCGAATTTTATTTTTTATATTAATTAGGCACCTGATGGTAAGTCGTTACTGTCGCCCATAGACATTAAAAACTCTAAAGGCGTCACTAATGCGTTGCCGGTCGAAAAGGAAAACCCGTTTTTAACAGTGCCCATATCGTTGTAGTTCATTTCAGAATTTGCACGTAAGTGGCACGAAGTGTCATGTAAATCTTACCGTAGACGAGCGCTATGTATAGATATCAAACATATATTCAACGAAGGACTACAGCAATTCATCTATGCCTGTCAAGAAACATCGATTAGGAATTAGCAGCATTCATAATCACGGTAAGGTGGTGACCCCCAAAAGTCATAAAATAGTTTTACAATGTTGAAATAATTCCAGATGTATCAGAACGGCCAGGTGTTCTACACGGACGAGCCGTGGGCCGGCATGTCATGTTGGGCGTGGGCATGCAAATGGCGACATAACCAAAACCAGCGCTCCAATGAATTCTTCGTTAATTAAATGTTTTACAAAGTTCAATACTTCCAAACTTTTTTATACAATTTATCTGTAACTCACGACTTTGTTACTTTCGATATTTCGCACCAATTATATGGCACATGGTTATGGATACTATGATGGCCCGCCATGGCCATGGCTTTTTTGACAGAACTTGGAGAAGTTTCGACAGATGACACTTGACAAATACTACTGACACCATGACAGTTGAGTTTGTCAACTGTATGTCTAGCCTACAGCTCTATGGCCTACAGACTAATATAAATGCTTACGCATTACACAGGGCACTCTCATAGAGTAAAACTGGGCATGAAAATACACTAGGGATGTTATGGATATGAAATTTCAGATCCGGATATAGATACGGATAAATGAATAAAATTTAACCGGTTTCGGTTACGGTTAGGGATATGAAATTCTTTCAGATTATCCGACTATTTCAGATAATTTCGGTTATGGATATTAGATAATTTTCGACTTGAAAATTTTTTTTTTATGAATTTACAAAGTTTGACTTTGTTCCTAAGTTTTATGTGGTATGATAATTACAGAAAAAACAAATTAATTAATTAAAACTGTCTAAAATGAGAACGACGCGGCTAATGTATCGGCTCGGTCAGCGTAAACCTGTCATAACGTGCTTTATTTAGACTCTGCCTCTATCCGAAATTATCGAAAACGTTTTAATCGGATTCGGTTACGGTTTCGGATATATTTTATTTCGGATATCCGATAGTTTCGGTTGCGGTTACGGAGCTCCATAACTTCCTTCAATACACGTCACATATATCTTCGTATCACTCCTGTACTCGTGTCACTCGACCGTATTACTCCTGGTGCGCCACAACCAAAACATGTTACACGTGGCTCTGTAAACTCAGTACCTGTATCTGTATTCTCTTTGGATCGTAACTTTTAACGTTCAATTTTTGGATGTCCAAACTGTTTACAGCAACAACATCGCTGTCTTGGCCTATTATTCGTCGAAGGCAGTAAAACCTTAGATATAGACGGTGTCAACCGGTAATACATGTTGAAGGAGTTAAAGTTCTTTGAAGATTTGGCTAAAATGAAGATTGAACATCTCAAATGGGTCTCCGCACTAATTGTGGACGATTCTCGTCATATAAATCTTCCAGCGATCGTGTCATACTTAACAATTCAGCGAACGAGTCACATGAACTGCGCGATAACTTCTTTCTTATTCGCTTGTTTAACAATAGTAAATCATGTCGATCTGTTGCTCACTTTATTTCTACCTCTACCAAACACCGTATTTGTACTGAAAACGATATCACATTTTGGTGCCACTAAATATATTTTACACAAGTTCATAACGTGCTGCCAGTCCTAAAGAACAATACAACAACATTAACAATACGTAAACATAAAAATGTTTTGTCCTGTAGGCATAAAAACCGCAGTCGAGATTAGTGAGTTTCGACTCGTAAACCAAACGCAAAGGTAACCATACGCGTTACGCGCTATACTTGCGAATAAAGCGATGAATTTGATTGTTTTCGCTACTTTTCTTAGTCCTACGGGATCTCTCAAACATTCTACGCATTTTTATTACATTGTCTTAACACAATTCTCAGCACAATTTTCGCTTTTTCACAACAGTTCAACCAGAGAGTTCTCGTGTAAAGACTTCCGATAGGCGTCGGTACCTACTTTACGATGTTGCGCACAAAGTCTATTCCCGAAGTTATTTCACTCACATTCCTGTCGAAATACGTAAAATAAACTCAATTCTAAACGGTGACACGAAGATGCTTCGTAATGAAAGTAACCGACGAGTTCGTAAATTGTTGTAAAACTTTTAAACACTGGACGCCATGCACAGTTACACCTTTTTTTTCACTAAGATGTTAACTCAACAAAATAGTTCGGTGAAACGTTGGGCTGCCAATTTTATAGTGTGGCCAAGGAATTAAACGACTGTATAACTGCTTAAAAATATAATTCCACAAGTTTTACAAAGGATGTGATAAGTATCAAGAAGACTTAAAAGAAATCACTTTGCGTATCGCGCGGGAAGACGGTACATCCGAGACAAGTGGGCCCACGAGGGATGTACCTTGCTAGTAGTGAGGGGACGCGCTACAAAATATACAAATGGTAGCAATCATTTTTAAACTTCATTGACGACAATATTGTAGGTGGTTTTAAAACATTTAAAGGCCTGTGTTCTGCGTAAGAGTTGGGACCAAATAACTGTAATAACAATGGTAACACATCAAAACTGACGCCTTTACGTCTAGTAACAACAGTACTTATTTTATATACTGCAAAATAATATTATAGCTTCGGAAATTCAGAGAATAAGTTAAGAACATAAATCAATGCAAAACTACAACCGATCAACTATGAATCAGTATACTGTTTGAATTATTGGATTTGTCATAAGCAAAAAAAGTATGACTGAACGAGGGGAGGGAACTGTCAGACGAGGTATGTGACCATAGACACGTTATCGTACAAATCCTCTTTATGAAGATTATCTACCGTGGACTAGTCCGTTTCACATAATTCCGACCGCTATCTTAGTAACCCCACCAAAATATTAACGAACTCCTACAGCCGTTTTTATAAAATATTCAACGATAATTATCATTGTAATAAATTAGAAAAAGGAGATCAACTTTATTCAATTACTAAGTATGATTGGATATTATTGAAAGTTAAGGTAGAGAAATACAATTATTATATCTCAAAAAAATACAATCCTACAGGACAGTGTTTCCTTAGACTGAGAATAGGAAGAACTTTAACCGTAAAATGGGTAGATTTGAGATCTCACAAGTGCACCTATGTCCTTACATAACACGCCATAAGCTCTACGCAAGCAAATTGTAAAAATCACTTTCCTCATATATTTAAATCTAGCAAAATACAATCCTTGAAAAATTGGATTCATCAAAAGCCTCTATGATTAGTCGACCCTGGCGTAACCTGACTAGTACCTGGTACCTGGACCAGTACTGGATCTGACAAGTCTTCATTACGAGATTCTTGGAATGAAACTACAAATAAAAAAATAAATATATTTATTAACATTTATACATTAGATAACATTGATAACTCATAACAATAGTCCATTCTAGAAAGTTCGATTAACAATAGTCCATTCTACAAAGTACGATACAACAACACTGGATAGTTAGTGGTCCAGTTGATTTTTTAATTAATCTTTTAATTATACTCGTACGGCATTTGCAAGCAGTATTACTTGTAAAAACTACTTAGTCATAGTAGATAGTAGATACCACTGTGAAGACATCGCGAACAAAGATCTAAAAATCTATGCACATGTCTACAATTGTATGCATATCTCTACAAATTTATGAACAAGCGTACAAAAATAAACACGTATACATAAGTCTATGGACATAAATATTCAATTATCATTTCGTCGAAGAAAAACATATTAAATTATATTATATTATAGATAATCTCTAGTACTATCAATCTTTCATGTCTATAAAGATTTTTTCATGCAAATTTGTACATAGACACATATCGGTAGCGATCGATGTCCGTTTCGAAGAATTGTGGCAAAGGGGTATTTACACCGATAAATTTTATTTTAAAATGCGACATAAGAGTCTCACTCATTCACGTTTTATCTGCAAAGAAAAATGCATGTTTGCAATAAATTGCACACGAGATTATTGTAAAATTTAATCCCCGTTAATTTACTAGTGTTCTAAGTGGTACAGTTATTTAAGAAGACAATAAAACGTAGACAAAGGTAGATATTGATTCCAAACAGGGTTCATTCTATGATAATGACTTTTGTGAATCCAATAAATAATCCCAAGGTCTTAAACCAACAAAATAATAGACATTACACGACTACATAACCTCATGCTTTATAAGTCGGTTAAAATAATGAATAATAAATTCGATATATTATTATTTGCGTTCGCTCTGAATTCGTATTGAGTAGGAGCGAGCTAAAATCTACTGAAGTTACGGAATCAAAGCTGCTGATAATATTGCTCAATGGTTGTACTGAGGCGGTGGAGAATTAAATAGAAAACGGACATACCCCGCCTTAATAAAAATCGATTTCTCAACGCTGGAAACGACAAACCAATTTTTAATAATTGAAAGAGCCAAAAGTATTGGTATTGCATCGCTTTCGAGTTTTAGAAATTCTCAATTCTAGCCCAGAAATATACAGATTTTTTAAACTATGCACACGAAACTAAAATTAATTGAAATTTAACACATCTAAATAGTAACAATAATTTGTGTACTCTGCTTTCTATAACGGACTTATTAAAATGAATTTGTACATGATGTACAACACATATGGACGTCATATATTTTTGGAATTGACCACAAATCTAACACACGAAAACGGATTAATTAAGTTAATCTAATGCATAATTTATAATTATCTCGATCTATCTACCTAGATGTCTATCATCTACCTAAATAGGATCAAGTTGTACAATAGATTTTCCCGCCTTTTTTTTAATAAGGACGAGTGTTAAAATTGCTTTGGTTTCAGCAATCTTTATTTTTTTTTATTTACACAAAAGAAAATGGTTTAATTTATCTCAAAAATAAACAATAAATCGGGAAGTGCGTATCGATCTAAATTCTAATTCATATTTTAACATTACATATTATTGCAAAATTAAAAAATAAGATAACAGTTACTTATTTATTATTCAATGTCAATTCTGTTATATTTGCTTACGACATATACAATAGACTCCATTTGTATATAAATATGCAAAAACTAAACAGTTCACTATCATTTTTTACTTGACAGAGACTTTTTTTAATTTGGAAGCTATTGAAGAGCTTTAGTGTTAGCAATAAAAAATGTGAGTATTAGAACATTACTTAATGGTTCTGTTCGAATTTGGACTACTAGGCTTAACGACAAATCTATTGGACCAGTAAATTTGAAATACTGGTAAAATCGTGATTTTTACCATAAATGGAATTATAATACATATATGTACATCCAAATAAAATTAACCTAAATTAAACCAAAAACTGAACTTTATATTTATTCTACTATATCTAGAGCGGTAAATTGCATCCATGCAAAAATTATAATTTTTTAAATTATGTAGCAACCCTGAGGTACATTACTGTTTGGATAAGTTTTTGATATCGGTAAATTGAGCTCCATGGTGACAGATTAAGGATATAAATCCCCTCCTCTCCACCCTCCTCTATAACGCGAGGATTTTTCGTTTTATTTCTGTACTGTGAAATTTATAATGATTCGTATGCATGTAATAAAACTGGGCAAACGATTCCAGAAACCAGAAAACGTAGAATCATTAGATAATGACATTTTTATTCATACACACGAACAAGAAGATATGCTCTCAAGTATAGAAAATAACAAAAATTCAAACAGTGAATTTTTGATTATGGTGAAACATTATTTCAGATAGCTCTGACAGCGAATAAACATGTTTTTCAAATAATTACATATTTCGTTCTTAACATCGTTTTTGCTTAATATTCGATTTAAACCTGAACAAAAGTAAAACGTGAATCATTTGTACACAACGCGTTACAGAGGGTCATAAGAGCGCGTCACACGAGAATACTTCGCGTTACACGCGTTTTCCTATAACGCGGAACAAATCCACCGTGTTACAAGGGGGATTACTGTACAATTTCCCAGTTAATTTAAAATTAGTTTAACTATTGAAAGTACGTGAATTCAGCGTGGATGCAATCGAACAGTGATTGTTTTAGTTAGTGGACACAATAGCAGTTACAATCTACGATCAACTACTCACTTTCAGTTATATTTACTTAATTCTAAACAATTCAAAATACTCATAAATCGTGCGCTGGCTATCAATACGAAACTAGACCTCTTTGGTTCGGATTTTGTGCAGAACTGATTTTGGTAGAAAAAATAAAGTAACAAGTAGTGAAAAACATTACAATTATTTGTAACAGTATATAATAAAAACCATTTAAACTACATCAATACGGGTCTGTCTACTTAAGTCTCGTGAAGTCGACAAGACCCGTCAAACTGGCATCAAAAATACTTCCATTATTGTTGTTAGTGTTGACGAAGCTATTAACACAATATTCAAATTCGTAAAATTCATACTACCAATTTACACAATGGTTAATCGTTAATTCTGATGCGCAATTCACATTATTCAGGATAAAATTTGCACCATATCACACTTTTATTGCACACCAAATGCAAGGAACGCAACATGTGCACAACTAAACGAAAACTTGGAAAACGAAAACACTTTAGACGCATTCAAGAACGAATTGGCGTTCCGGCCGTTGGGATGCAAATGTATAACGTGCGCGCGCGTACGCACTTACAGTTTTGTTGCCATATGAAATAATTCAAACAACACAAACTGTAAGGTTACTATACTAAAATTTACATATAATTAAATTGATCGGTTAGGATATGTCAATCACATGTTCACGTTAGTTCATGTGTGATTTATTTGAGTATCACTGAAGCGGGTGCGCCCGCAGTATAACGTGCAGATTCTCGGATCTAATAAATCATAAAATTCACCACACTAGTCATGTGCGAATTTCTACTTGTAGTGCACTTTAAAGGGACCAAAAAGTTGGCAAACAGTTCCATACTAACTGGACCGTGATGGTGGTATATACAGTAAATATAAATCTTACATGTACCGAGAAGTTTAAAGCGTTTAATAGTGTAGCTGTGAGTACGAAAAAAACTCCTCGGAAGTTTCTTGCCGCTTCTTCCGGGACCACTCACGGTAGGGATTTGTTGAAGCGATGGCGTAGTTTGACGTTCGAAAAGTGCTTGTAAAAACCAACTTCGAATAACATATCATTACATTTCATTTCATAAACAACACCATAAAGAACATTACCGACAGATTCAATTCAGATTCAATAATTTAAATTTTTTGGTTTACAAAAAAATTTACGGATTTTTTATTAATAAATTTGGCAATTACGACAGTGACCACCCAATAGCCTAGTCTGTAGTGACCCAGCTTGCCGGGCGTGCGGTCCCGGATTCGATTCCCGGCCGGCGCGAAGATTTGTGTAACAGGTAAATGTTTGTTCTCGGGCCATGTGCATTTCAGATGTCATATTTGTGTGCGGCCATGCCACCCGCAAAACAGGGAATCCTATTGCAAGGATGTGATACTCTAACTGTGATTATAATACTTTTTTCTGTACACGACAACACAAAGCCATCCAAAACACGACGAAAAATGAATAAAACAGGCTAGCAACTGGTAATTGGGTACAGCGACCCAGGGTAATTGGTAATTTACACCCAAACTGGACTAAATAATGAAGATACAAATTATAGGAAATAATAGAACGGATATAAATATCGCCACCACCCACCGTTGTTTTCTTCATCTTCGCACTTATCGCCGTCTCCCTCTTGAGTTTGTGAAGCTTCCTGTGGGTGAAGGAGATGGTAATGGTTAGTAAGTTGTTATTTTTCGGATGATAAATCTGTTATAAAATTGCCCAAATTATATATTTTCATTTCAAAAATAACTAACGTTTGAGATGCTTTAAAGATTTTTGAAAAACATTTTTTTTTCTCAACTCACTTTACATTCTGCTCTTTCCTTAACTTCAGTCTTATCAATAAATGTTTTTCTTAATAATTCTTTTTCTTCTTGCTTCGTTTCTTCTTTAACGTCTCCAGGACTCTCTGTGTCAACTTCTTTTTTAATTACATCTTTTTCATTATTACTCTGTACATTCTCTGTGGGTTCTTCTACAACTTTAGTATTGCTAAAATCTTGCGTTTCTTCAATTTTGGTCGTTGAGTTTTTATCATTTAAAGTACCAAGATCGGTTTGTGTACTTTGATCTTTGGTACCGTCCACTAACAATTCTGGGCCTCGCTTTGACGACTGCAATCAAAGATTGATACATGATTACCAGGCGCTCAAAACTAAAAGCATATGTACAAATATCAAAATCTGTCCTTGAAATATAATTTATTTGCGTGTTTAATAACTAGACTTCATATTTCTTACACTAAAGTCTTAATGCGTGACGTCAAGGTCCATACCGAAGCCCCAACAATATGGGGACCGTTTCACTAACTCCATGCAATATTGTTTTTAAAAACCAATTGTCACGAAAGTTCCCAGATTCCGAAGTGAAAAAAACCGACAGAGAAAACAATAGGTGTCATAAAAACCGTAAAATACATGACAGATGTGCCACAGAATGGCGGTCGTCACAGTGACACCACAAAACATTAACCTTTATATTTGTATTAAAATTTTTTAACTCACAAATCATTATGTTTTATGCATAAAAAATCAAGTGCCTCCAGCGTGATTTGTCATGCAGTTCTTTTAACTTCGGTGTCAATGAAACTTACAACACATCTCAATCCTTCGGAGTAACAATACCTCCATGGCGGTCTTTAAATGGAATAAAGAACCAGATTTAATTAAATGAGAACCTATTACCTCCATATCTTGTTCTCTTAGCTGCACACTCTCGTCTTCGGAGCTGACTTGTTCGGGATCGAACGGCGTGAAGTCTGGCAAGTCCTGTCCAATACAATAACGATCACGCAAAAATTGGCTTAATATGTCCATAATTTTTCACGTGAAGCATATTTCAGATGGTAGTCGCTACTTGAGTCCTACCAACCCCTAGCCAACTGCTACCGTACCCCGCCAACTAATGAATGGAGCAATGATACCATGTGGTCCTTGCTATGGGATATACTCAGGGGTTTACTGATACATTATAACTCGACGGTGGTACTTGGTTATAATGGTAAAGTTTTTAACAGCTTGCTAACAACCACTTCTACACACACGCACGCATACGAGCACGAAAGTACGCACGCAAACGCGCACGAAGGCACGCGAGCGCATCTTATATATTTAACATATTTACCTACATTAATGCTTTATCAATAATATCTACAAAATATCTGAAATAAACTGTAGAATATAATGAATTCATTTTTGTATTTATATCAAAATTATTTTATAAATGTCATGAAGTCCCCAAATTTTATTGCAAATCACTCTGCATACACGAAAATGCACGAAATTTTAAATCTCTCAGTTTATAATGTTATTGTAGATTTTTCCGTACCTGTTGGTTGGTGTGAGCGGCCCATGCGCGGTACTCGTGCGCGGCGCGGCGCATGCGCGCGAGGTACGCTGGCGCGGCACGTCCCGACGCCCACGCGGCCACCCCCCCAGGCATCCCTCCCACAGCCGGCTCGTCGTAGTATGTCAAGACAAACTCCATCCCCGGCTGCGCATGCGCAATGATATAAATTTACGAAAACATATATTATTATGTTAGCAACACTATATTTCAAATTATATCCATTGATCTGTGTACCGCTCTTTTACTTATTATAAATAAATATTTGACTACAATACCACCTGTTGGTAAGTGACGAAGGTAATGGTGATAAATATTATGTTCAGTGTAGCAGAGGAAAGATTTTAGCTAATGTAATTTTTCTGAGAAACGTACTACTTTTATAAGTTGAAAATTTATAATTTCATTAAATATTAAATGTTAATACTGGTACAATACCATATAGATATAAATTTTGTATGCGTAGACAGATAGAAAACATAAAACGATCTACTATTACTTACTTACATAGAAGAATATTTCGTTTCTTCAGACAGTGCAAAAGATCAGCGAGTTCTAAATTCATACAATTCTTTCCCATATTTGATCATGCACAACTTTTACTGAAAAATGTTTGTGATAATCTTCACCCATCACGGATTCTACTATACGTCCGCTCCATACTATGACCGTGTTAAGACTGACTTTTTTATCATAGAACTCCCTATATGACAACTACCGTCTTTATCTACTGATATATGTGAGACAATATATTATCTTTATCTATCGGTCTATCCATCGTCAGGTCGTCAGTCCATCTGGTCTGGGAGCGTTCTATGCACCTTCTGCCAAGACGCGGTCGCCATTTGAGAACCTTTATTATCTACTAATTTATTAATCGCTTATAAAAAAAACTGTAACGAGGCCAAATCGATTAATGTGTCGATTATTCACATTCATAATACACTTTGCTGTCGAACAACAAACACATTTATTAGGAGTTTTTGTCGGTCCGTCTGTCTGTGAACGTTTTTGAACTTTTGTCTGTTTTTTGTGTGTCTGTACACGTATAACACTAAAACCATTGAACAGATTTAGATGAATCTTGGAACATTTAGAACGTATATTATGGGCCAAAATCTACGATACTTTTCATCGCGGGAAATGTATTTTTCGCCGAAGAATTTTCGAAAGCACAGCGAGGGGGCGCTACTAGATAACTTGTAATAACTTTATATAAAAATGTTTAATATCAGTTAAACTCAGTGTGCGCAGGAAATGTACAACACGATTCCCCCGTCACCGGCCTCCCATCAAACAACCAGACGTACGGCAAATATCCTTCGTTAGATCGTGAACATCCCGTCTGTGCGGACAACGCGTCGTGCGCACTGCAATGGACCGGAATAGCTTGCCCGCGTCGCTGTTCCCCTACTACGTACGATATGGGAGTGTTCAAGAGGAGAGTGAATTGGCATTTATAAGTTATTGCGTTCAACATCTTAGAATCCATCACCACTTACCGTCTGACGGGAATATTGTGAAACGTTAACTTATTTTATGTAAAAAAAAAACTCACCTTATCGTCCCCGTGTATCGTTTTGACAACCATATGGCTCCAGTACTCGACCACTCGGATCGCGTGTTTGGTCTCCGGGACGTCCGGGTGCTCACAAGACCGCGATATTATGACGAACACCTCGAAATCCAAAATAAATTAATGAGGTAACATTGAATTTTGTAATGGTGTGACACTTAACATCTGAATGATCACTAACGAATCTGCCTTCTAACCGACATTACTTCCCGATCGAGGTGAACATTTCTTTTAACTTCATTTTTGTACTCCGGTCAAAATCGACCTATTTGTTATTTTTTTTTTAATTGCGTTAGCGTTACACATGAATTAAAAAAATGGAGCCCGTAAACGCCAATATAAAAAAGCTAATTTTTATATCTAAACTTAAATTTTAATGTTTTAAGTATCCAACGTACATATATTATTAAATAAAAATAAACAATACAGAAAAAAATTATAAACAATTATTATTAGAAGAAAGGAAAGTTGTAGTGGAATTATCACCACATTTGGATCAAGATCAACCAGGTCAGAAGAGACATTGAAGTGACGAGGTTCTCGTGAGCTTTTCGTGTATAATATCATATATAACTTTTATATCAAAGCCGATGTCGATCTCAATCTCAATACGAGGCTGTGAAGAAGAATGGAGAAACATTTATTCAGTCACTGTACCTTCTCAAAGTTACAACAAATACTTAGACCATACGGAATTCATCTTTATTCGCTGTTGCAGTTGCAAATACACTCAAACGATGGAAAGGGCATGCAGTAGAAAAGAACCACGGCGCTAAAATATTTCTGTTGTGATTGTTCGTACTTATATTGTTAAAATAACAGTCTATTTATTACCTTGTGTTTCAAATTAGTTTTGTCCCGCTCCTTCGCGTACAACTCCATTGATTTCCGTTTCGCTTTAGCATGGACGCTGGTCGTCTCAAAGTACGTCGGTGGCGTCTCGACCGGCGCAGGCGCCGCCGTCGACGAGCCAATTTCGAACTCCTTGTGCCGCCTTATGTACACGTAGTCGCGATTTGCGAATAACCTCTGAAACATTATACAGGATAATAATAATCATGAATCTATTAACGGACTCCATAATGCACCAGAAAGGTACGTATGGATGTCACCAGGAAATGAGAGACCAGATCTAAAGGGTCATATTCGTAACTAACTCCTATAAGTAGAACAACCAAACCTGACGGATTACAAGATTGTTCAACATTTAACACTTTTACATAGCACATCAAACAAAACACTGCATTACAAAAATGATTAGTCGGTGCGACGTCTTACTTCGACACCTGTTACCGTATTAATGCGCTGGCGCACTATGTAAGGTTATACCCCTTTTTATCGGTGGGGCATACTTGACGCTTATTGGTCGATGAGCCCGTCGCTTATTGGTCCAGACCTGGTGTTACACAATTTGTCAGGGGGCGCCACGACGTTGAAGTGGTGGGGACTGTCACTGGGTAGTAATACCTCTATTTGACTGCTGGTTAGTCCACAATGGGCTGTCAAGATACTAACTGGCCACAGCACCTCCCAGTGCAGCACGGCCTGTCCCGGCACGTTTTGCACACGGCGCTGGACCACCGCCAACGCCGCGACGGCCGCGTCCCACGCGCGCCGGTACGCCCCGTCGATTTGCACAGCCGCGAAGTCCCGCGCCACCACTTCTGGATACATACCGTATACTGCAAAACAACGAGTTATAAACTACCATTTCCAACTTACCGAGATCTAGATTTTACTATAAATCTCGGTAACTGACGATTAATAAACTGACAAATTAAAAATATTCTGATTGTAAACAATAACGGTAAGTGTACGAAACGGTCCGTAGCTAACGTGATGAATAGGTACATTTCAGTGAAAAAAAAAACTAAACTTTATGTTGACCTAAAATTTAAATTACTTTGAGAATCCACCACAGTTCACTAACACACATAAGCCTAAAAAAGGACGTAAAACAACTTATACAGCATCTTGTTTTCCAAAAATATTGTTATCTACGCTATTATGGTTGTACAAACAAACAATATATACATAAATACATACGTACAAACAAACAGATAATCTCCTCCTTTTACAAAATTTGTAATTTTATAGGAATAGGGCGTACAGAGACGTCACTTATCAATTATCTTAACAGACGCATGACTGCAGTCGACAGTGGAAAAACAATATCACAAGAGTTGCATCCTCACACCCACCTACCACCATCGTGTCATTCTCACGATCTCTTTACACCAATAAGAAGTTGCAGCGGAAACAAGTGTTTCACATACATACAGGCGACTGAAATTAAGTTGGCAATCAGTTAGGGGGATGTAGGGGAGGTCAATTGCAACCAAATTACCGCTCATGACCCCTATCCAAATATCAACCATTATCCGTAAAGGATGAAGTATGAAAATTTGAAACACTTGTAACTATGTTTATATACCCTGTGTGTATGTATGTATATATATGTAGGTTGGAGTCTAAATGAAGTAAAACATTTTCGGTATTAATCTCATTTTTAATAATTGTAAAGTACAGAGCACGTTCATACACTTTTTCTCGTAATAAAGGTCCCTTCCCCTCCCTCCCGGATACGAAGCGAAGAGTTCTCTCTCTACGAAGCGAATAACTGCGATCTACGAGTGCAACTGCGATTGTGAAGTGTGTGTGAAGTGAAATAAAGTCTCTGCGGAATTACTTTGGCATTTTACGAGCCTACGGATCCTGACACGTAACAATATATATCCATACATATATACATATGTACAATTTATATAATATTATACAGGGTGTTTGGAAGATCGGTGCAAAGCCGCGAAGGGCAGCTATTATAGACTATTTAGAACCATTTGAACCTAACTTATGTTAGGCGAAGTGCGACTATTTTTTTTTAGCAAATTTTAACGATTTTTGGTGAAAAATCCGAATTTTTGTAATTATTTGCTAATATTAGGCCATTTTGAAGGTAAGATCATTTATTTATTATTTTATTTTACTAAAGTAATGTGTAAACAATCTAGTTAAACATGATTAAGG
>PDGT01000093.1:64253-86514 GCA_003671415.1 Megathymus violae
TGTGTGTGTGTGTGTGTCTGTGTGTGTGTGTGTGTGTGTGTCCAGATAATACAACATATCAAAAAAGGATCTACTTTTTGTCAATTTTTGGTGCCATTGCCATTAGGTTTGTTTATTAGTTTGTCCATGGTAAAATGAAAGAATATAATAATCATAATAATTTTTTCTATAGTTAAGATATTATTAACCTTATGATATATCTTAATAATAATTCTCTTTGTATCATGTTGGGAGACATACAATTAATATACATTTTGGAAAACCAAAAACTTATTCAACCATCTATCCAGCAGACCATCAGTAAGAAAGTATAATTTTAAAAAATGCAAATATATATTTCATTTTTATATCTGATTCTTTAAATATAGAAATGTATTTATAATCTATACAAATAAATAAAATTTGAGTGTCTAGTTGTAATATTAAAATAACCACTTTTTACTACATGCATATGAATGTATATATGGTGCATATACCAGAATAAAAAAATTTACAATTTTTGTCTGTCTGTTTGTTCCGGCTAATCTCTGAAACGGCTAGACTGATTTTGACGGGACTTTCACTGGCAGGTAGCTGATGTAATAAGGAGTAACTTAGGCTACTTTTATTTTTACTAAATTACTTTTTATTAAATTCCACACAGACTAAGTCATGGGTGCAGCTAGTAATAAATATATGTTTGTTCAGATCTTGGTAAAAAACACAATATCCTACTGAATGAAGTGATGACTTTTTTGTGTTCATTTGTGTTACATAATGTTCCTAATAGTGTATAAAATTTGTCAAACTGATGGATTCTCTCAATTTATTAAAGGGTAATAAGCTACACAAAATAAGTTATGTGATTCAATACATTAAATTATAAGTTGTGATAGTTTTAGCTATGATTATGATCTATAGTTGAATGGAATATTCTAATAATGCAATGTGGATTATTTTAACAAATACCTTGTAAGTAATGCTATCTTAATTGATTATGGTATTAATTAGTTATTGTTACAACATAAACCAATTAATGTTTTTAATCAAAAGTAACATATCAACAAAACTAAAAGGAATAATAATAATAATAGGTGGGTTTAGATAATAAAATTGACTCATTCATAACTTATAATTTAATAATGTATGGTATACTATCAACTATTCTGTATCCCTATTACAACAACAAAAATATATCTGAATATGTATTGTAGTTTTTTTTTTATCTGTGTATTGTTTATTTACCTCAAGTTCATCGTCCGTGATGCCCTGCTCGCAGCTGAAGGTCGAGCCATCGTCTTCATCCCGATTCCTAAATGCAGCCGTGACGGACAAAAGCAACGTTCGTCTTGGACGAATAGCATACTTGAAGCACTGAAATACCTCTCTGATACATCGCTCCCTACACCGCTTCACTATAGAATTAACTAAATTTTTTCTATACCACACGTTCCATAGTCTAACTACACCGAAATTCCTGAAAATAAACCGGAATCTCATACTTGACATAATTCGTGCGTATTATTACAGTATTACATAACTGGCGGGGTTTATTTCAGTTTGCGGTTAGTAAATCATAGTGAATGTAATAGTTCGGATTATTTAAAATACGACAAGGGAGGAACGTGAAATACACTATTATTGCGAAATTATAACCTCTTCCTGCGATCAACTGTAATTGACTCATTAATAACTGACAATAACAAGTTAACAATTGACATTGACAAACAGACAATTGACAAGTAGTGGTTTCATTGCCATCAAAAAAATACTTAAGATGATTAAACTGAAAATACGTTTTTTTTTTTACTTAAAAGTATCTTATTGTTTAACAAGCATCTCATGATGGTAAATGGTAAGTCTAAGATGTTGAATGCAGTAACTTATAAAAGTCTGTTCACTCTCCTCTTAAAAGCTCCCACATCACACGTAGGCGGGAACACTACCACGAGCAATTTACTCCAGTCATTTGCAATGCGCTTGACGAATGACGACGCAGATCACGTTGTTCGCACAAGCGCGATGTTGTTCGATGGAGGAATTATTTCGTATAATACCTGCGCACTCTCTCCAAAATATATCCTATAGAAGACTGGCTACCCTGCGCCTGTGCTCAAGGCTTTGCAAATTGGTTTTGTACAGATCTACGGCATCAAGACCTTTATATTATCATGGAAGATTTTCGTTAAGGGTATCAGCAAATTCATTTTGATGATTAAAGGTAATCTAATTTAGTTAAAAACTAACTCTGTCAGCCTTCATGACCCAATGTTTAAGTAAAAGAGGAATTTTTTTTCGTGTAGAAGAATGTTTTAAATTGTAATCATTTTCTTTTGTAGCGTAATAAATCAAATTATAATTGAAAAAAAATTCTTGGCTGAAAGTTTGACTAATCTGCAACGTATATGCTATGAAACTTCAGAATATGATTTAACGTTAAAGAAAATCGATTTTTTATTAAAATAATTACTGTCGAGCAACATAGTGAAAATAAAATGAATGCAATGATTCTTTTGCAAGTGAATATATAACATGACATTATTTTGCTAATAACAATTATAATACTTTCAATAATCAAACAAATTTAAAATGTGTGCAATACAGCATTATTTGTTAAGCATAAATGCATGCACGTTGTACACTGAAAACATTACAATTTCTATTTTACATGAGTCTTGCTCTGGAGCCAGGTTCTTTATGATGAAGATTTTTTTTCTTCCTCTGGGTTATGAAAAGCAATTTAAACAATTACAATATTTGTACACATCAATATTATTACATGAACTCGGTTCGTTACACCTTTGCTCCATTTTATAGACACCCACAATACATTAAAAATTGAAAAATTCGTATTTTTATGAAGACTAAGCTAGCTATACGTTCAAGTCGTGTATCTCTCAATTTATTTATAAAATAAGATTAGTATTTTCACACCCGCGTATAATTATTATTTTCAATATATATAAGTTTTATTATCAAAAGCCAATATTACCAAAAAACAAAATTATTCGAAAGGTGAGTGATTGTGATTTTTCGATATATTTAAAGGAAAATCCATATTTATATCAGAGTCTGGCAACACAATGTTTTTTTTCTTTTTTCTTTCATTTCTACAATCGACTACGAGCGGAAGCGTGAGTCCGTTTGATCGCTTGGTCATCACGTCACCTTTTTCCTTCTAATGTCTGATTTTTACATCCCACATGCTTAGGGGTAACCGAAATAAGAAAAAAAATAGGACTCCGCGTACTAGAAGAAAAGTCCGAGCAGCCGCAGACGTAAATGTAAACTAGAAAGTGTGTGAACGTAGTCGCGAGGTTTTCTTTTGGTCCGGTTCTATCTGGATTTGAGCAGTTCGAACCGCGTTCCGAGCACCCCTTCCCTCGAATTTAATTTATTTCACAGTTTAGTGTTGTGTATTTACTTATTAAGTTATTTCTAATTTATTTTACCGTTATTAGGAAGTTTTTGTGGTGAATTCTTTAGGTGTTAGTATTTAAACCGATCCAAAATGTCCGAGGAGTCGTCTGCAGATCGTAATGTTGAAATATGGAAGATCAAGAAGCTGATAAAAAGCTTGGAAATGGCAAGGGGGTGAGTGTTAATGGATGTTTGCAAAGTAATTTATTACTTGTGCGTGTCGTTTATACAGTTGTATGGTCGCGCTAAGTTTTAGGACATTTGATTGGAGGGATGTTGCCACCTAGACTGCGTCACCTAGGAGGAGCACATGCGCAAATCATAACCTAGCAAAAGAGGGGATCCAATGTAATTTGTATTTCCGTAACGCCTGTTGTCTAGCGACGCCATTGCGGCGTGATTGGAAAATGAAGTTGTTACTGTTGCCAGGGCCATGCAATTGGCGCCCTTATGACTTGATCAATTTCACGCGTTCATTCATAATTCATCTCATGTGACTTATCCGTAAAACTTTTCCGTGCATGAAAAAAAAAGTTAATATTTCACGCTATATTTTAGTCTTGTTATGGAAGGAAGAGATGATACAATACAATATACAAACTTTTCCTTCGAATTCCTGCACGTCACCACGTCGTCATTTTTCGTCATCAATCGATATTCGTCATCATATCGCAATGTATTGCGAGTTAATTTAGTAGCTACGTAATTTGTAATGTATGTATTTATCCAGATACACGATTGAAATATTTCAATAATTTTTATCGTAACAGAGTAAGAAAAAAATGGCCAAGTCATGTAGTTCTCCGAGTAGTACTAGCCAAAAAATTGTAGCCAGGTCGTTAAAAGCATTTCATTTGGGAATGAAAGTAAATCCTACGAATCGTAAATGAAACTTGTATTTATTTACGCAATAAATTATAACATATGACTCGAAGAAGTCTATGGAGGTTTGAACAGTGACAATAAGCCTGAAGTAGCTTAGTCATATACTGTTCATTTATAATTTCTTTTCTTTGTTGTTTGAATTTTAAAAATGAAAAGGCTTTTACAAAGTTTAATGTGTTGACCTATAAAACATAACTACTCATTATCAAGTAGTGAACATTCATTTATTATTAATATTACATTTCACAAAAAATTCGATATAAACTTTATTTAAACAAGAATTCATTTTATACTTAATATTCTTTGTAGATATGTATGTAGAAATGTGTAACAGCTGACCCAGCGCTATATTTTTGGGCTAGTAAGATAGATTCCTTAATCTCACTTATCATTAAATCTTCCACATTATCTAAAGTGCATTCTGACACAACATTTTCTTAAAGACATTTCTAAGTGAGTCCCTTGGCCTAAGGTTGTAAATAGCATATACTGCTCTTTTGTGGTACATAACACAAGTGTTTACTGAAAAATAGCAGCTACGCCCTATAACAACAGATGATAGGATATTATACTGTGAAAGTAGAAAAATATAACTAATCTCGCTGTTTCTACATCAGTTACGAGCCTTACTTTCTTTACAGCAGGACTAAGTCTCCCTCACAAGGTTTCAATATGAGAGTCTATAGTAATACCAAGAAATGTTAAATATACTACTGGCCGTAGTGTCTTAACTATCACAGCATAGATGATGCTAGGTTAAATTTTGAAATTATACTTTATATTCTCAGACAAAATTGTTTATAGGAAGATTTTTGTTGAAAGAATGTAGAAATTCCTTATCAATTGTATTGGAAAATAGTTATTGGAATTTACTGCAGGACAGTTTACAATTTAGAACAGAAAGTTGAATATAGTATATAACATGAATACACATTAAGTAGAAAACTAAGACTTAAGGTTAAGAATGACTCAGTCTTACAGTAACTGTTTTTATATTGAATATGAAACCACAGCTCATACATCAATACATGTATGCTTTGTAAACTGCAGAAATGTTTATACAAGTTCATAAACATCTTGAGAACCAACATTATTTATTAGCATACAAGGCAAGCTAAAATTAACGCTGATATCCCAAAAATAATGAAAGCGCTTTTTTCGCTGGCAACATGTCATTTACCAATTTACCTCTAGTAGCACATAAAAAAACTTAACACATGGTTTTGAAAGGTAACAATTGGGACTTATAATTATGGAAGTTGTCAAAAATATTGCTACTGATGGTCACCTATCCAACAGATTGTACCTGCAGTTGCCAGTCTCGTTTACTCACTTACAATAAACATAAACTATAAGACCATGTGTCCATTGAAATATTTTTCAGTCAAGGCAGGCTAGTCAAATATTTTTATCTATATTACATATACCTTAGTTCTTGCATTGACAATTTTATATCATGGAAACACTATTTTTATTATGACAACCTAAAGGTAAGTGACAACTGCAGGGATGTCACTAAGAAGTTGCTGGCCAACAATAAAATAATTTCGTATTATATAGCCAATAAATGGACTGAGAATACTGCTTTTTCTAAACTAAATATGTAGAAATAAAAAAATATGTATATATGTAAATTAATGTAATGTAATACATCATTTGGTATTTGAATTTACAATCATTGTATATGGGTTCCAGGAAACAAATAATACAATTTTTTTTTATTTTTGTCTCCCAGAAATGGAACATCGATGATTTCCCTGATAATTCCACCCAAGGATCAGATCTCCCGGGTGTCAAAGATGTTGGCTGACGAGTTCGGCACAGCTTCCAACATCAAGTCGCGAGTGAATCGCCTGTCTGTGCTCGGCGCTATCACGTCCGTCCAGCATCGGTTGAAGCTGTACACTAAAGGTGATTGGAGTTTTTTCATGGTAGCACAAATTGATGTTCCACATCTAACTTTAAAAAGTCTAGTTCTTAATTTACTACGCATTCGGATCGTTAGGGTCTTCATCATCATATCATTAGGATTCTTGTATGTATGAAAGGTTCAAAGGAATTGGTGTTCTTTTTTTTATGTTAATAGCCGACAAACGAGCAGACGAGCCACCTGATGGTAAGTGGTCACCGTCGCCCATGGACATCAGCAACACCAAAGGTATCACTGATGCGTCGTCGGCCATGAAATGAGAAGGTAAAAAAGAAGGTACTGGCTCTTAAGCTCCCAACCGGAACACGACGAGTCGTTTGGCGGCTGACTCAAGCAGGAGGGTGGTAGCTAGCCAGGCAGGCTTCACGGAAAGATAACAATACAACTAATAATATTAATAATTTAAAAATAATAGTGATAGTATAATCCTCACGCGAAGCCTTACCACCAAGCAGGCTGGCTTCTGTCGCCTCTTACGTTACCCTGTTCTGCCAGCATGGGATTGGGGGTAGTATTCTAAGCCGCCCCAATACGGCTAATAATAAATTAAAGTGATCGATTTTTTTGCATGCAATGCAATTTTTGAAAAAATCGTGGGTACCCGTTTCAGTTAAAATGTATAATGTCCGGGATGTTATAAATGTAAAATTTATAGGGACTTTACCGTCAAAGTAATGGCTGCCGGGAAATCTTCGTGGATCGTATGTTAGTTGTCAGCGTCTCCCCCATTTAGAGAAATACGAATCAGTTGGTACAAATTCGTGCTTCTCTGTTGTTTTGCATTTTGTACAGGGAAAAATGGAAATCAACTGTTTGAGAATATCTATTAAAATGTTAAGTATCATCTACGAATAACGATATCGCTTGTGAAGGAAAATCTATACGTATGTAGCTGCGGTTATGTCGCACGAAAATTGTCTTGCGGTTATCTCGCGGAAGCTGCACGGGTTAACGTGAACGTGTTCATTAATGACAAATACCTAGACTGTTCACTAGGCATTCCAATTTATCGTTCTCAACTAAAAATTCCAGCGTGAAATCGATCAAATCTCGCGTAAAACGAATGTTGGAAGTTCTAAAGCTCTCCACAGTCTTTATTAGTTAATGTTCCTTGTAGCAATCATATATACAACTCACGATCTGCTTTGATTTGATTTAACTTTGTTGATTATTTACAATCGGTATAAATTAGAACAATGCAATGACTATTTTAAGACTGTCATTGTAGCATAATTAAGTTTTAAAGGATTATATTCGTATCTTGTCAGAGTCGGGATGAAGCCACGTACGTACGTAAAGTTTGAATTTAAAAGCCTGGTATTTGAATGATCATTCAGTCTACACTTTTTTGTGTTATTGTGACATTTAATGTTAAGATTTATAATTATTTATTATTTTACAAAGTTATTTTGGGTGTGTAAAATTTTGGTTATACTTATTATTGGATCACATACAATCAAGTGCTGCTTTGTCTGCTCAATTATGTTTATAAGCAATTTCTTCACAGTACCACCAAACGGCCTGGTGATTTACTGTGGCACCATTGTCACAGAAGAAGGAAAAGAGAAGAAAGTAAACATTGACTTTGAGCCGTTCAAGCCCATCAACACCTCCCTATATCTATGTGATAACAAATTCCACACTGAGGCCCTCACCGCTCTGCTGGCTGATGACAACAAGTTTGGGTTCATTGTCATGGATGGTAATGGTGCGCTGTTTGGTACCCTCCAGGGTAATACTCGTGAGGTGAGTAATGGATAAAAGCCATAATATAATACAATACATGTATATAATATCCTTTATTGTGCACTGCTAGTAATAATCATTATTAAAAATAACATACGAAACTTTTATTATGTCTGGGAAACTGAGAACAGTGCACTGTTAGAAGTGACAATGCGAGGATATAATGGCTGTGGATGTTATCTTTTTTGAAACAACAAATATGGCTTAATTTTAAAATCTCATTTGAATATTTATTTATTGCCTACTACCCAACAATTACTGAAGCATATGGCTACCAAATGGAAGGGGTAGTAAATGTATAAAGGTTTATTTTGACAAGTTAGTTTTCTGGAACTTAAAATGTGCCATTTCTCTTTTAAGTGTTTATTTACTTAATAGTGGGCAATAACAAAAAACAACATTTATTTTGACCCTGCACTAGGATTCCCTATGTTAGGGGTGGCATGTACATAAAAAAATATGACATCACAAACATCCATGACCCGAGTACAAACATTTATCTGTCATGTAAATGTTTGCTTTGCTCAGGAATCTGATGAAATGTATGATAAAATAAATTAAATGTTTCATTATTTTATATTCAATGTTACCAAAATGTACTGTCGGATGATAACGTTATTACATGATTTTTGCCTTAAATTTTTTCAGGTCCTGCACAAGTTCACAGTGGACCTTCCGAAGAAGCACGGCCGTGGTGGTCAGTCCGCGTTGCGTTTTGCCCGTCTCCGTATGGAGAAGCGACACAACTACGTGCGAAAGGTCGCCGAGGTGGCCACCCAGCTTTTCATCAGCGCCGACAGACCCAACGTTGCTGGCTTGATCCTGGCCGGTTCTGCCGACTTTAAGACTGAGCTGTCGCAGTCTGATATGTTCGATCCGGTGAGTGGATTATGTTGGATCCTGTTTATCGACCCAACAGTGAAGAGGTAGTCTAAAATAGTTCAGGATGTAATGATTTTCCTTTAGAAAAGAAAAAAAATATTTTGGAAAATTTTAATTTTGTCACTGACTGATACTGAGAGTCCTTGAAACTTTGATATAATTAACAAGAGACCCATAAGTTTCTCCTCTTGTTCTTGAGCCCAAGTAAACCTTTAGTTTTATCTAGTTGGAGATTAGGCCTCTTTTTTTTAGAAGTGGCTGAGCTCTGTGCCATCCGACTTTATGTGGATGGTACTCATGCACCATGGTAATTTTACCTGCCAGGTTAGCTGTCTCACACCAACAATCAACTATAAAATGTTTTTAAGTATCATTTGGCTGCAGTGTTGGAGATCTAGTTAATGAATGAATTGACTACTTCCTTCATGGTCGGCAACCCGTCTGTAATGTCTTTCAAATTTTACTCTGGTACCGCAAATTCCGGGATTTCCTGGTCCGAGCTGAGACTGGTACCGAAATTCCCAGTTCCGATAACACCCTCCGGTTCTGGAAACCTTAGTAACGCCCTTAATGTCTTGCACATGCTCATAGGCGACCTTGATCTTTTACGTGGCCTGTTTACAGGCTGTCATTAAAAAACTTAACTTCCCCTACTTATAATGATGTCTCGCCCGCAGCGTCTCCAATCCAAAATCATCAAGCTTGTGGATGTGTCCTACGGTGGGGAGAATGGTTTCAATCAAGCCATTGAGCTGGCTGCCGAGTCTCTCCAGAACGTCAAGTTTATACAGGAGAAGAAACTCATTGGGAGGTACTTTGATGAGATCTCGCAGGTGAGAATGTATAATTACGTCATCTTCTTACTATGGCATGGGAGAAACAAGTTTGATCGTTAGATTTTGAAATAAATATAATTCTATGTATTTCACAAAATAACATGTTGCTTCTCGAATCTTCAAATGACTACCTGTGATGAATACTGTCTTTGAGATAACATGTAGTCTTTCAAATAAAGCTGTATTTTCATTAGTGTCTGCGCTATGAAATTATCTGTATATTGTACTGTAAACTGTTTATAATATTTACAAAGTAAATTATTTATTTTTATTTTTTATTTATTTCAATATTGAGGCGAACAGAACGCACGGTCGCGCAGACGAATGTAATTGGAGAGTATTACCATACATTGCATAGAGGCCTCCACCTAGATCACAGCATATACAAAGTTTGTCGTGAACAATCTTACTAATGCATATATATTGATTGTTGTTTTTAGGACACTGGAAAATACTGCTTTGGTGTAGACGACACTCTGAGGGCGTTGGAGCTCGGAGCGGTTGAAACGCTCATCTGCTGGGAGAACCTTGACATTCAAAGGTCTTTAAATTAATTCCTAATGTACAATGTTCATAGCCTGTTTGAATCAATATCGAGGAATCGTCAAGTACTGGATGGATGATATCCAGTGATAATATTTAATAAGCATTACTGTGGCTCTAGTGTTAATGGCTGCAATTAAATAAACAGATTTTTTTTTCCCAAAATTGAGGCAAAGCTACACAACACGGAAGGTATCTAATTCATATATCAATAATTCCAATGGTGTAATATCTTATAATGTATGCATTACACAGGCAGTGCATTGTTGACTTGACATTGTTGGCTTGAGATTGATGTGCTCAAAATTTTAATAAATAGCGCGTCATTATTATGTCAGAAAACTCAATATTATTGTTGTTTAAATTCCAGATATGTGCTGAAATCTCATGCTACCAACCAGGAGACCATCCTGCATCTCACACCTGAGCAGGAGAAGGACAAGTCCCATTTCACCGACAAGGAGGTACACTACTTACTGACATTTAATTTGTTAATTGACTATTTATAAGTATTTGTGTCGCATGTTTGAAACCGTGACATTGAACGACTAGTCAAGCATTTATTTAGCAGTATTCATACACACTCGTCACATTTGTGCAATCCTCTGATGATGGTGGCATGAATACATACAATTAAGCCACAATCATTTATATGATAGTAGTAGAAGAAAGGTATGCTATGTACTGTGTAGGTACATATCAAGGCGAAGTTATAATCATGACCTTTTAATGAAATAAGCTTTGATTCTAGATGCAAATTGTATTTTAACTTCATACAGTACTTTAATAGAAAATAATTTAAGTGCTCTTTGAGTTTAGAGGTTCATTAGTGTAATGTCTTTGAATATTTAAATGTTAATAAAATGTAATATAAAACTGTATAATACCAAACTGCATGTCTTGCAAGAGATGTACGCCTCTGCCATAGGAGTCTTAAATCAAAGATAAATTTAATTGAAAGTTCGAAAGTATTTTTAAAATTCAGAAAAAGTATTCATCTGCCAGTCAGGTGTATCAAATAAGAATTACTTATTAAAGTATCAGTTCTTCTTTTGTTTAAATCTGTTGCTATTATATGGTTTGGTAAACATATGTAAATAATATGTATATTTATCATATGTTGTATTCCAAGATTTTTATGGAATAAAAGTGACTTAACATTAAGATAGGTGGCCTGGCTTGAGGTTAAACTCTGATTTCCATCTTTGATATGCAGGATCTCCACACACAACAATAGATTAGTTATTAGATTCAGGTACAAAAAAATTGCTTTTTAAATATATTTTTTGGCTAACATTGAACAAGTACTGTTTACTTTATTCATTAAATATTTCCATGTAGAGTGGAGTGGAGTTGGAGCTGGTGGAGTGCCAGCCGCTGCTCGAGTGGCTTGCGAACAACTACAAGTCGTTCGGTGCCACGCTCGAGATCATCACCGACAAGAGTCAGGAGGGCAGTCAGTTCGTGCGCGGCTTCGGTGGTATTGGGGGTGAGTGTGGAACTTTAACGTACTAGTTAAAGAGTTTGGCTCCGTAAAATATTGAGTCTAGACGACACTCGTAATGCAGTCCGCTGAGCAACGGGCTGGGCAATTGCGTCAGTACCTTTACGTAGCTCACAGGGCCACACAAATGATGCCGGCTCACGATCGCAAGCAGGCACGGTGCGAGAGGAGGGGTTTTGTTTGGGGTACTGTCCCTCCAAAATAAATACATTAACTTCCTGCTAAAACTCTTAAAAGCTCCCATAAGTTTTTGTCCAACACTAATAACGAGTATAGATTAATTAATTTGACTTTAATCCGGTCTTGGGCTGCGACCGCTCCTGATCGCAAACTTGCCTGGCTTGTACATATCTTCTACAATCATTTTTATAAGTACTCTTGTTTTATGATGTAGTATTAATTATATACTTTACTTAGGATTTTACCTCGAAACTAAAAGGTTAACAACCAATGTACTTTTGGTGATTGGACATTTGCTACTTGAAACTCCTAGTTTTTAATTACATTTTTTTTGAAGCGTTTATAAAATGGTAAATGTTTTTTTTTATATCGTATAGGGTTCTATTCTATATAAATAACGAAGTAACAATTAAAACTAAACTAAGCAATGTACTAACCACATTTTTTTTCTCCCCATTCCCGCCGCTCGGATAACAACGTTGGATTGAACGGTAAACGTATAACTTTGTACGTTTCAATAGGCATACTTAGATACAAGGTCGATTTCCAGTCTTTGCAATTAGACGAACCTCTAGACGACGTTGACCTCGACGACTATTGAAACATTTACGTGTGCGGTAACAGGGCATTAAACATTACACGAGGAATATATACGGTTATGGCTAATTTGTTGTACAAGATATCTTATGATTAATAGCTGTTGCGTCCCACGATCGCTTGTCTGTTACATTTACATCGGCCGATACGACACCGACACCGACACCGACACGACTCGTACGTACGAAGGTCGTGGTCGACTTTGGTGTCGATTGATGTGGCTAGGTAAACTTATTCATACTGTTGTTTGTATGGTTGTGACATCGAAAGTTATTAATTAATAAATGAAAACTGAACAAAAACCTTGGATCGGGGAAATGTTTATTTTTTATTAATATTGGAAATGGATTTCTAAAAATGTGACTTATTATGAATGTTTAACGTATTTTTATTTTGTCCATTTAACTATTAAAGCCAAGTTCCAGTATCTAGCGAAGTCCGCCACGTTAGTATCCTTGTAATCGGGACAGATTGGAACGAAAAATTGTGTCGATCCTGAGCTTCGACGGTTGGCGGGCGAATGTCACGAATCAATATTTAGAACTTTCCAAGTTTTTGGGTTTGTTTTAACGTGTTTCAGTTGTTGTCATAGTGAGCCAGTCGATAAGCGGATTCACAGCTGTTTCACAGCTGTTTCAGCCTGTAACACATTGGTGACGCGCCTGCTAGAACCGATAGTCACGGACGGCAGTGACCACTTGACGTCAGGTGGCCTGTCTGCTTGTTTGCCGGTTACTGAAATACAAAATGGGAACGGCCCTCTCATAATCTCTCGTACGGGGATCTACTTACAACGAGGTTTCTGCATCTTTTATCCTCTGAGTCGTGACAGTAGTCGTATCGGAACCGTTCAATATAAAACCGCTCTTAACTAAACTTCAGGATCTATATACAAACAGACAAAACTTGAAAGCGTGGTGCGCACATCGGCTTTATAATTCTAAAATGAAATCAAAAGCTTCCCGTTAAACTTGCCAGTGATAGAAAATTATTTCTCTTGAATAAGTTAATTATACATTAATAACAGAGTATACAAACAAGCGATTTGTTTAAAATTATTATTTTCTAGACGGAACAATTTTATATTGGCTATACGTACTTGTGGTGTAGTGGTAATCATAACGTGAATTGCATGCTTACAATGTTACTGCCATGTCACTTATAATTTTTTCCCCGTATTCAAGCGAAAATACAGGAGCAAGTGTATATTGTGCGAGATTCTAAATATTGTTTGATGCATTTGGGATTTGTTCTTTGTTTCATACAATATCAGTTTTTCACTGAGATCTGTGGTGGCGTTAAGACAAAAAAAGAGAACGCAATGTCGATGACAAAACAGCTATTATTAAGTATGTAGTTTCTAAGGGGAATAATTGCTTATATTTATAGTTTTGAATCTGTGAAACGGGCAGTTTGAACGCTATTGATCAATCGAAAGTCGCGTATGTAATAGCAAAGCATCGGTGGCAGTTATTGGATCGTAGTTTGGACAGTTTTTAATTGACCTTAAAATACACCCGTTTTGTCTTTATTAACGATTCCTAACCAATTTGTATGTATTACGTACTAATAAATAAACCTTAAATTAATAACCAAACGCCAGCATTCCACAAAACACACGATACCTTAATGAGTCGAATACTACTTCAGTAGCAGGATACTTCTTCGTAAATTTCTCGGCATTTTACGAAGTTATTTAACTGCGTTTCAATCAAGCATGCCGCGTTCAAACTGCTCGTCTGCGTAAATTGTGTCGTTCTTATCACTTAAATTACTTCATTGATTTTAATTTATCATTTAATTCATCATATTCTACTTGTGACTCATGTTTACGGTTGCTGTAATATTACTTTATAGGACACTTAGATTGTTTTTATTTCATAGTTCAATGATGTGGAACAACTCGTTTACAACTAATTATGATGTATTGTAATTACTAGGCACTTATTTGTAGTGTAAATTAAAAAAATTGTACACATTTTTAACCAAAGTTGTGACATTGCAATTCACTTCTGTATTTCATATCTGGCACAGGATGATGCTTCGTTTAATGGTAACTTATATTGTTAGGTTACTCGGAACCAGTTGGAACAGTGCTTCGCGAATACGTATTCCGAACAGTGGACTTTTAAAAGGCCGATGGATGGATTTAAGTTAGAGGATGCCACTTCGTTTCAGTAAAAACAGTTGTTCTACATGCACTCCTCGCACTTTCCTGTAATCGCTATCTAACCAAATTAACCAAAAATGCCTTTAGCCTTAAACATTCATAAAATACTTGTAAGAGTACCGTGCGAATGGATGCAATCTCGATTTATTTTAAATACGCGGAATATATACCTAAATAATTTAGCTGATAATCGGAAAGTATGAAAACATGTAGGGAGCGCGCTTGTTGCAGTTAGTAATTCGGATGCTTTACAGTAAAACGTTTCCTTCTTTTGTAAGTCACTAGGCTCTACCACCCGGTTAATCCTGACGGTACTCATGAATGATAGTAAAGTAGAGTCTGTCTTCCTAACTTGGCTAGCATTCAGAAAAACACAAAAACTATTAAAAGTTTTTAACTTATTTCGGTTGTAATGCTGAAGAGCCACTTACATAGCAAGTTTCCAGCGTTCTGGAACGGCGACGCGTCGATGTAACCTTCGGGTGTTGTAGATGTGTATTTGCGGTGGTAACCACTTACTATCACGTTGGGCTATTGCCGGCTGTTACCATTACGAAAAAAGGTTCGATTTTACTTACATTACTTTAAAGATCTAAGATTTACAGTAAATGTAAACAAACTGTGACGTGTAATTATCTTTTTGAACTGTTTACTTACTATCTTGACAAATTTAAACTAGATTCATCAATATCATTCCAAGATGTCGAATTGCTAGGTTATTAGAACCTATGTTGTCAATACATTGAGATTTTTAATATTTATATGTGATATTATAGTTTTCTTATTGCATATGTATTATTTATGCCAATTAACGACCATCTTTTGCTTCCACACGAATGTTCTGTAATATCGCGAGAATATTTACAGTAATTTTTAGAAGTAGCAAGTTCTAATATATCAAATAGGATGATATTTAAAAGTTATTTATAGAACTGACTTCGAGCAACCCCGGTGTAATGTTTTTTTTTGTTTTCAAATACCTCTGCTTATAATTTAAATAATTATAAAAGAGCCCAACGATAACCTTCTATAGTTTCATAGTAATTTACATTTGTAGTAGTAGCAGCTATAAATTATTCTTAAAATAAAATAAGGATGTAAAATAATATATTTACTTCGTCATTTCTATTTTGGTTACGTATTTTTTTCGATTTTAGGTGTTGTAACGTAGTGCGAGAAATATAACGTTATTGCAACAGCGTGATGTTAAATGATACTTATTGCAGATTGAACATAGCCATGTCAGGATGAGAATTAAAATATATCCTCCCGTGAGTAACGTCAGTAAATTGATGACTTTATAGTAATGAAAATTTCATAAACTTCACTTACTAAAAATAATCGTTCAGCAACTTATACCGAGATACAGATGTTTGTACGTAGGATGACACTTCGCATCAGAAGTGCGAAAATTTAAATATGTACTGATTTAAACATGCAGAACTAGAAGCGGTTTGCAATTTTACAGAAGTAATATTATTAGAGGATTACACTTCGCTTCAGAAATTCGAAGATAGATATGGATAAATAGTATTGCTAATGTTAGTACAATGCATGTTTCTATTTTAACATCACACTGCTGTATGTATATTCGAATGTTCCATTGATAGTACTAAGACTAATATTTCAAATATAAGTATAAATTTATAATTTATCTATAGCGGGACTGTTCCATTCGCGCGGTGCACACGCCAACACTCCAAGTGAACAACAATTTTTCACCGTATAGTTAATCATATACAACATTATATTTAATATACATACGAAACTTGCTTAGAAATACGGTGGTACTGACGTTTGTTTTTTTTTTTTTTTTAATTAATGAAAGTAAATTTTTCACTACCAATTCTCCAGATGGTAAGTGGAGGTATAGTTATTGACACTGGTACCACTCGCCGAAACTACGACGCGTTTTGTCACGTATCCGCGTATTGATGTTTCCCTTCGTATGTAAAATGCGAAAGAATATAGGCCTGATAATGTGTTGCTAGTGACTGAAACAGCATTATGCAAGAAACGAAGTCTTCAACCAAACGCGAAAACATGTCGGTTCATAATAAAAAAAATTCAATAAAATTACAGTTGGAACATTAATTGGAAGTGTAGTTAATATGTACTCTATGCGAATTTTGTTATTAATTTATAGGTGTCAACACGCCATGACGTATTTCTGAGCTGATTCGTTTTATATACAAAGATTATATTATGTAAGTCATATCCATCATATTAACGTCTAAGAGAGAAGCATACAATGCGGTGCGGAACGATGAAACGCCGCAGCGTTTGACGCGATACGCAGGTTACGAACGAGTACGTGAGATTTGTAAATTTGGTTATTTTGTTACTAAAAAAATTTAATTAAGCGAGACTCGCAATAAAAAAAATGAATTATTATGAAAAATACTCTTAGTATTATATTTAAAGATTAATTTAGAAGCAACAATTTTTGTCCGAAAAAAATTGCGAAAATGCCGGTATAAACCAAAATGATCTTTAACACTTATTAATAACAATTTTATTAATGGGCATAAGTAGAATGTATTGGATCACTCAGATCCAATATTATCGCTATTTATACTCCAAGACTCCTGGTGAGTGAGAGTGAAACGCAAAAAATGAAAGACTTACTCCATTACTATACTTTTGCCGTGCATGTAGTTCAGTTATATTGTTTATGTACTTGTGTTTTCAATTACATCTATAATTAATTACACTACTTACACACGCATATTATTTTTGTATTTTTTATAATTAAATTGCGACTTAATAATTATACAAAAATTCTGAACTAAACTTCAGTGTTGTTTGTAAGCAATAATAAAACAATAATATTAATTGGAATGTGTAGGTCAAATAATAAGCAAACACCAATTGTAAAGTACAAAACCTCAGTGTTTAAAAGTGCCTTCGTGTGATATTTAATCGTGATTGATAATGCTGGCGTATGTCATGATGACACAGGATGTCGATTCGCACTACAGATGTCGTTATTGTCTTCTTAAAAGTTGCAGAATTATTTCAATATATTTGATTTACAGTTTGACATTTTGGCATCCTTAATAAATATTTCTGAAGGCAAAACACGTAAACTAGTATTAAATATAATAATGCATCGATTTTTTAAGTATATTGACAGGAAATTTACAGCCAAATGGAAACTTTTTTAATGAATGTTAAGAAATTGCAAGTACAATATTCTAAAAGTGAATGCCATTGTGCGGCATTATATAGATTGGTGAGAAGTATTTTTCTCTTCTAGTTCTTAATGTTTACACTTGATTGTTATTTTTATTAATACGAGTAATATGTCCTTGAATAATTTTTATATTTTAATGCGCTAGTCTTTTTAAAGTCAGTATTTCTTGAAGGTTACATAATTACTTGTGGGTTCCTGTCTGCGTAACATATTTTGGCTTGATTATTTGATAACTTTAAAACTGTCATTATATTCATGTAATACGATAGTGTCTATAAATGGGCGTCAGTGATACCTGAATTACCTGATACTCATACGGTGGCACTCGCTGGAAAATCTAGTGTTATTTAATAAGATGGGATAAATGTCCAATCATCAGTTCAAGTAATATAGTAACTAAAATCTTTTAAAAAACAGTCGTCTTTAATATTTTAGATAAAATTGCTGATAGTAAATAGTTGACTGTACTAGCGAACCGTACACACTAAACAAAGGACCAAAATTGCCTTTATGTGGCGTATTGCGACTAATTTTACATACATAGTTCGCGTTTGGGCCCGGCCAATATCTGCGTATCGCGTCGAACATTGAGCGCTAAATACGCGGCTCGTAATTGATTGTTAATTGGATATCGGTTTGGCTGTCCAGTCGTAGTGCAGCTTGTTGGATTTGAATGACATTTGGTGAATTTCCAACGTGTAAAATAATATATTCGTATTTTAACGGTTCATTCTCGTATACAACATACTTGTTACCCAATTCGGCCGCGTAGTCGCAGCTGCACGGCATATAGCGTAGTTAGTGTAAGAAAATAAAGGGGTCAATCATGTCAAAACAAATACCGACATAGTCTATGTCATTTCGGCAGGGTCACATAATACAATATAATTAAATAATTATAGCCCGAGTTCATAAGATGTTTACTCAACTCAATTCTGAACGCTGCGAGATCTGTGAAGGCGTATCTTCTGCCCGCTATTACGATCTAAATGCCTCTATTGACAGAGTACAGAACTTTTTACCTCATAGTACAGGGCAAAGCGTACGTGCCAATAAGAGCATAGTCCGCGAAATGACTTTCGTTTTCTTTTCCAAATAGAAGTGGCGTTACGAATGGTAAAAATATTCTGAATGCAGTATCTCTGAATATTTGACCATGATACAGAGGCCTGTTAAGTACAAACTAAGTTGCACGGTGTACGGACACCTCAACGCTCTTGCGGTCGCTGGTTGGAGTGTCCGCAATATTACAGCGTTTCGCCTATAGAAAATACTCTTCGGAGCATCAACGTGTGTGCTTTTTGAATAATAAAAAACATAGCAAGCCAAAGTTCTCCCGCGTTTCCCGTGATATCAGTCTATTGAGGTTGCCTTCGGGTTAATATTGCCTTCTTGAGATTTTGTAAATAGTGACACATCAATGTGCGACAGAAAGATTGATGCCCGCAGCGTTCACACTGAAAACCCATTGACACTGCTTCGATTAGATTCAGATCTAAAATGATGTATTATTACATCGCATTCATTACGATGCGCAAGTCACCTTTTACGTTGAAGCGCAATTTTACCCGCCAAATGACTCGAAGATTTGGACACGTGCGTTGCTATACTACGCGCTCCTGTACGGTACGCTTGTCGACTACGCGGCCGTTGGTCAACATTATCGACGTTGTCAGTATCGAGTGAAATATAAAATTATTGTTATTTTGTGGAAAAATATTTTGTTTACTTTATTCATTATAAAGTTTGGGACAACTTTTAAATGTTATCTATTTTAGGTTTACTTTCCTGCCTCTTAAGTGCAATCACGAATTTCTCGTTCAACTAAGTTTAGTGCACATAATAGTCTATGTGTGTGTTAGTCCGGCAACAGTGGCTCGCTGGATTCAATTTACGTAGCGCTCTCTGCACGATTATACAGATATCGTACAAAGATATGTATCTTATTTCTTTATAGATGTTATAGGATAATGGAAACATCGTAAATATATTTACAATGCAATGAATAATAATCGGGTCGTGGTACCATTTTCACATCCAGTCAACATGAATCGTGCTTAGATGCCAACTTGTTGAACTAATGCACACGCTTAGTATAGTATATATATATACTCTAAATTGTCATATTATTAAATTGTTCTTTGTCTTAAAGTTTTAAATGCTGACCCAAATTCGACCAACACTTTGGTTAAGTCTAATTACGATTCTACGCTACGTGTTCAGTAATTTAATTTTTAGGTTGATGATTGCAATTATCATTGCAAAATATATACGTTTTACTGTTCTGTAAACATAACTTATACAAATTTTGTCCGTCTCATATAAAATTTGTTGCTTTCCCTTTCTAACTATCTGCCGATTCAAGAATCGGGTCGGCAAGGTAAAACTGTACGGTAACAAATGCGTCAATGATCGACGCAAACGCCAGCATTCACTTCGCATACGTACAAACAAGAGCATCTTTGTTTATGGCCAGCATAAATGAGGCTTTTAATTTACACGCACGAGGTGTACGGGTTTGACTGAGCGACGTGCGTCGAAACATGAAACGCGATGTTCTTTAGAATGTATGTAAATACGGTGTTGTTAGCGATAAATGGTTCGAGATTGTATGCTTTTCTGATATATAAACAAAACGTTTGCAATTTGTGTCTGTGTGATTATTTCAATGCAATTATTGTATTACCCTGTGCGAAGTTTTCTTTATTTTTAAATCGATTTTACTTTAGTACGTAACTGTTAGAGGGAGATGTGTATGTACACATATTTTGTAGCGAGTATAGAATGCGTTTTTTTTATATTATTCCCCATTTTGCTCAAATACTGCTTAACTATTCGGCGATTCGGTCAAAAGCGTTGTAATTCCCTGGGAGATGTTTCTGGAATTGATGTGGATAGAAAAGAATTGACAAAAAGCAACACCTAATTTTAAACAACACTAAATATAGAGTGACAGTCCGGAGAACTGACGTCATACGATATGCCATCGAAATCCATTGGTTAGTAACAAAGATTTCGACGGACAGCCGCTTGGTACCTGTCATGTCTTGGTGACATAGCTGGTCGCTCGTGTGAACGTGCGATGTCACGATACGTGAATCTAGGTCTATTGCTTTGTAACTCCAGACAAGTGCCAATGTACGCGTACGTCAACGAATCACGCTATCTGACGGGCGCCGGGCCAACGTTATCTAGAGGGACCTTTTGTAATACCATGAAACAATATTAACACATACAAAGTATTTGAATCTGTTACTGCAATGTAAGTATAGAAATCTTTTGAGTTTTGCTTGTGCGTGCTCCATCGATACAGACGAGTCATTGATGCGTGTTCACAGGACTAAAGCTGAAACGATTAGATCAGTGCAAGACATGCCACTGTCACAGATTATACAGATCACTATTTTGCCAGTACTTTCGAGTTCTGACCATTCTACAATTTTTTTTATTATTTTTAAATATTTTTGGTACAGAGCACCAGGGATTCCCCAGCTATTTTGGTTAAGAGACCCGTTCTCCAAAATGAAGTGATATTTAAGACCTCTATAGCCAAACTGCTTTAAAAATCAACTCACCATCCACTAACTTACAAAAGCCTCAAAAACACGTAACACATCTTTTACAGTAAATTTACGTTTAATTTATTACGGTTAACAAACCGTTTCTTTAAAATCTGAAATTAATTACCTCTCATAAGCGATATTTATATTTCAATGTGCATCTGTGATTGTTTATTGAAAAGAAAAACTATAGTTACATTTACAATGGCGTCGCAACCAGCAGTAAAAGATCGGATTGGTTTTAGGGTCGTGCCGTTAATTCATAGTGGTGTAGCTTTTATTAAGTTTGTTCCCACGGGTTCAAACCGCCGCTTCCCCAATTGGATATTGTTGGTGTAGTTCAAAATAAACAATTACTTTGCAACAATATTGCGTAATGTGTTTGATCAATATTAATTAATTACTTTTCTCTCATGCAATTTGGATCGCAGGTAATGTCGATTTATGTGTGTGTGAGTGTGTTGTGTTTTTAATTTTATTTTACACCCACATACAACTATGTGTGGTGATGTTTCTAGTAAATAGAGATTTTATTTTTACTTTATTAAAGATCTACCGCTACTAGAAAATACAATGGACGGTCTCGACGCTTATTGCAATCTCCACCGGTCAATCCTAGGAGATGGCGCTAAAGTAGCGAATGAATCAGTTTTTTTTGTCTTGAGTTTGGTTAAGTTGTAATTTTATGTCCGCATGATGTACTTCGGTACATTTATTAATGAGGATCAATGCGTTATAAAAAGAACTAGTTTTCATATATATGTTGTTGATTAAAATACTAACGGAAATTCCGACTTTGATCGGGTTCAACAATTAATTATTGTATTCAGTTG
>PDGT01000093.1:86619-108817 GCA_003671415.1 Megathymus violae
TGGAATAATGTACCTTTAAAATGGTAAAACGATTTTTCAGGTAGGTGCCGCGGTTTCGAAGATTATATTCCGCGTATACACAATCTCACAAAATATTAGTATAGATTATTAATTATATCATTATATTTTTAAAGTTTAGAAATGTTTGATAATTATATAATAACATAATTATCAAAACACTAATCAGTATAACGAATATCAAATGTTTGTCGAGTTTTATAATTACCTTCATTACTGTATGTAATGTTATGTTTATAATACTTTGCAATGAAACTAGCGATTGACGTCAATATTGACGCCAAGGTTAACCAGTACTCTTGAATTACAAGTATACAATCACGGTTTTTTTTGTATTTATTAACAGACTTCAAAAAAGGACGAGCTGTCAATTCGTGTGTATTTTTATTTTTTATGTTTGTTAACTGAGAATTCCGTCATTTATTAACACATTTGGAAAATTACTTTTTTGTTTGAGAGGGTTATACTTCCCGTTTGGTCCCGTTTAAATTTGAAGACAAAATACCACCCCTAAATGTGAACAACGCGAGATGAAATCAAGATTTTCACCTCCAAATTGAAGTCGTTTTTTTTTGTTAAAATATTATCTTTTTTTCCTTCTTTTTTTGACTAACTATATTTTTTTCCGTTCGTAATGTTGCAGGTCTCCTCCGCTATAAGGTGGACTTCCAATCCATGCAGCTGGACGACGAAGAGATAGACAACCTTTACGACATTGACGACTATTAAATTGCACCACGGCTTTACCACACCTGGGGGGTCACTATATACTGGCTTCTATGCGCTTATTTATTTACGCACTTCACATCGTTATAAATTAATCCCCAAATTGATGGTGCCTTTAATAAATCTCGTGTAATTAATTTTTTCGCATTTCGTGGCTCTGTTGTACATATAATAATGTTATATTTACTAAATAGTGGCTCTCTAAAAATAATTAGCTGCGGGAATTGTTTTATGACAAAATTGATTGCCCGTAAATATTCACTCGCAATAGGTGTAACGATAATTGTTATTTGGTATAAATATGTCTCTAATGCGACGTGAAAGAGACACAAACTGAATGTCGCAGGCTACATGACCTTGACTAGCTATATTCCAGTAGATTAGGTTAGTTTTAACCAAGATCCTTAGGAGGTTTATTTAAAATAATAGTAAAATATAATAACAACCAATATAATATACTTTTTAATGTGCACATATGAATATGTTCCACGACTTATGTAACTGGGTTGGATATTAAGATACATGCGAAAACGAAGCCAAGTTATTATAAGTAAATAATGTAGTGTCTATTTAACGTTTGGGAAAAAGTTTCAGTGGCGAGTGACACTAGTGCCACGGACTACTAAGTGATCAGAACCCCCTAAAAATTAACTTGAAATATTTTAGTCTCCGGATAATTCGCGCTTACTTCCTTGATATGAATGTCCGTGGATTATGATCACATACATCAGGTGGTTTTCTCGGTTGTCTGCTCGTTTGCCGGCTTTTGACATAAATTATATATTGTCATCTTAGTACCCGTGTGTAAGTGTACGATGATTTTATAACGACACACGTTGAATAATAAAATTATACGCTCGGCTCCCATATTGTTACTACAGGATGACAAGTTTTCGTCAAGTTGCACATATAAAGTGGAAAAGTATTAGCAAAGATTGTGGAAGTATTAAAATGGGCAGTGTCTTCGTCAATCCCGCTTCTTATGCCAGCGTATGATGTACAAGATCATAAGTGATATTATGAGGCATACTCAACGCCGTAGGGGGAAGTCCCACAATGTCGAACACCTAAGCTTAGGATGCAATTTAAAAAAAGAAACTAATCGATTTATATACATTTATTCGACATTATAAGCTACACAACGATCGTAGACATCTAAATAAATCAACAAACAATCAACAGAATACAAATATAAATTGAAAACGAAAGCTGATCATTGGCATCAATTTTTGGTTTATTTTACTGTGGCACATAGTACCGAACATAATTATAAAATGGTAAATATGGACGAACACTCCTAAAAAATGTGACATCTGTCACGAATATAGAGGTCAGAGCAATCTGGAATATCAGCGCACGCCTCGTGAGCCCATTCCTTACAGGAGTTGCACTGAATCCAGTCCTCGTCGTGGCTTTCTAAGCAAACAACACAATAAGTATCTTTTGTTGTGTGTGTAGGTTTGATACACTCTTGGTTATTTCCTTTAAGTGGCAAAGTTTTGGTCTTTTTTATCTTGTCTTCTTCATCTGTCTTCTTAAAAGTTCCATAGCCATTTTATACGGAGATGTTAAGATTTGGCTTTTCTCTGACTTTCGTTTCCTTGTTTGAGCTCTTTTCTTGGCAGCGTCTGACAATGGTGAAATATTTATTATAGCTTGTCTCACTGATTCTGTGCCTTTACTAGTAGACTGCTGAGGTATTGGACTCTGTTTTAAATTTTTTGCTGCGGGTACCTCAAGCGAGCTTTTTGGTAAACTATTCTCAACAACTACTGGTAAGTTTTCAGGAATATCAGGGATAAGAATATGAATTTCTTCCTCCACATCTGCACGAGAAGGACTGAACGGCTGATCTAGTGATCTGTCATAGAAGTCTGTTGAGTGTGCAATGTAATATTTTCATTACGATTTTCCATTGGAATATTCGTAATATCACTTGGCAAGTAATCCAAGTAACTGAAAATGTTTTTGTTAAACGGATATATGCCAGTACATCTAAATCCCGCTGCTGCTATTTCATACCGTGCCACCTTTTTAAAAGCATTAGAAACAAGTCAGCAACATCATATTCCGTGATTCTAGCACCCGCATTAGCTCGTATCCACATCTCGCATTGTTCATTATAGGCATTCTTGAAAGGTTTCATGAACGACCTGTCTAAAGACTGGAGTTTGTGTGTTGTATGAGGTGGCGAGCTAATTGTGTGAATGTATGCACCAATTTATTACCTCAAGTTTTGTGGCTACTATGGCCATCAAGAAGAATCAGAATTGGGCATTCCTTTGTGGGTCTAGCAAATTTGGTAAAATGTTGCAACCACTTGTAGAAAAACTCGTTGTTCATCCAGTCTTTGGGCTGTGCAACACCCACGCTGTCGGAGGGTGAATTGATCATAAGACGTTCATGCATCCTCTGTCGCGGAAAAACGAAAAACGGAGAAATAAAATAACCTGTAGCACTCATACAAAATAAGATTGTAACGTTTTTCCCCCCTTTCCCCTGAAGTAATTTTCCCTATCTGACGAACATTCTTTTTTGCCATAACTTTTGAATGTTTTTGGACTGTTGTCACTCCAGTTTCATCACAATTATAAATATTTGACGTGAAATTATACTTATCTAAAAGAGTTTTTAAGTTATTAAAAAAAATATCTACTTGTGCTTTGTTGAAGCCAACTGCACGTATCAAACTTGTAGACTCTGCTGTTCTCAGAGATAAGTCTGGATAACGTTTCATAAATTCACAGTAAAAATGCTTTACAGCTGTATTTTTTTGCACATTGAAACGATGAGGTATTTTTAGGTGAACAGCTAAATCAAATGCTAGTTTTAAAAATTCCTTCCTTGTCAAAGGCATGCATCTATCAGCTAAATCTTTTATATGTCGTTCCAAAACATCTCATATTCTGACGAAAATGTTTTCGTGAATCTTCCTAAAATAGGTGTTAGTTCGACTTCTTTTCCTTGTTTTATGAGTTTAAGTTTATTATAGAGGACATCTTTTCGATGGTTACTTTTTCAATTGCAAATTTTAAGTTTTCAGGTTGCCAGCGACCTTTCTTTGCTCTCTCCATTATGAGATAAGATTACCTGAAATAATAAATGGGCCCTTTAATATTATTTAATACTAAATAAAAGTAGAAAAATAATTGTTCGGTCGTAGGGGAAAATAAACTTCGGTACTAGGGATTCATAGAACAAAACTGAAACGGGAATAACTTTAAATATATTCATGCAATACTAGTTTAAGGCACTAGATATAAAAAATACCAAACACAAATTAAATTATATTAATAATATCAGCACACGTAAATCTTCTCAGAACCAGTATTTCTTAGGATACACGTAACGTGACGTTCCCGCGCAAAATGAATATTATCTACTCTCATGAGCGCTCGGAGCGTGACTAACTGATGACGCGCCGCGCGCGGACTAAGTAACGCTGTCTCTTTCTTTTCCATTAAAAACGATCGTTTTCGTTCATTTATTTGGTATAGGTTTCGTATGTGTTCGGCGTTAGGGGACTTCCCTCTACGTATGAGATGGACGGAATATGTCAAGCGGAATAGAATTACAATTCTATCTAGGAAAAAAAAGGCTTCATCCAAATAATTTCGACATATTGTGGCCCTCTTCTAATAATACAATAATTGAATAAGATATCAAAATATTGGTTTTAAAAAAAAATTGTTTTTGCTTAGCTTTAGTATAAATGAACAGACCGAGTCGTATAGAAGTTACGTGTTTTAGTGATGACCCAGTGATGGTGAACGATTAATTTTCATGTTATATGAAATCCTGACTGCTCTCAGGTTTTGGATTAGATCAATTGTATAAAAGAGAAAGACGAGTATGTTAATTATTATTTTTTTGGGGCGCTACGAAGTCATTCTTCATTTTTATCAACAAATATGTTACATATATATGTGATATTTATGTAGCATTGAGAAAGTTTTCCCACTTCTGATTGTTATGTCGATATGAAATGTTACAAATATGTGTGAACTTTTTGTGTGAGAAGTAATGATGTATTTGTCACAATGTTATACGCGTCGACTCACTGCTTAGTACTGTCATATTTATGTCAATGCATTTTGATGGCGCACAAAAACTTCTACCTTATATATACGATTGTCTTCGGCAAATATTGGTGAGCGGATCAATTCTGTTTGCAATTAGATGTGGTAAAGATATAGCATTTGACGAATATTTCCTACAGTAGAAAGTATTTTATTGTTGGTGTCATTGGCGTGGGGAAACTTTTAAAGCTTTGCGATTTGTATTGTTTGTGGTTGTTATTGAAGACTTGTTTGAGAGACTTTCTTTCTGTACAGTGCGAACACTAAAATAACGGATTTAGTCATCGTATGCAAGGTGGAAATATGCGACGGTAGTATGCCCAGCTAACAATGGCTTTACATTACAAGTCGTTATTTCGTGTATTACGAGAATATTTCTCAGGAGAAATAAGTCTTATGCGAAACTTAATATTACTAAACATAATATTAATATCATAATAATAACACAATTCTTACCTAGTTCAGGCAAAATACTTGTAAAGATACTGTCTTATAATGAGAAGCCTCTAAAAACCGTTGTTGCTACAAGGAACTATTCATAGAATGGTGTCCGTGAATTTAACTATAATAACATGCAACTAATTTGACACTATCCAAATCCGTTTGGTTTTGTGCAGAAAAACATTTGGAAGTCTGTTAAAAACTTTAAAATCTTTCGTATCGGTACAGTTGAATGTCTCACACTCGAGTATTTTGATACACTGTTTAATGTATGTGATATGTGTATTGTTGTTTGAATGTGTATTTAAAACATGGCGCAATATTGGTTTGGAAGTGTATTTTGTCACTTCCAAACTTCGAAAAATTTTGCACACGAATCCGGCCCAGCACACTTGTCTGAACGAGGCGTATTCTCGCGGATTGTTATAGTTTCCTCCCCGAGTATTGAATTAACAATGTTGTCAGCCCTTGCGAGGTTATCCGCTTAGTTTGTGAAAAATACCCGTTGCAACACCCATATGTTACCATTTGGACAGCTGTGTTTATCGATTTAGCTGTCAAAATTCAAGTGTCGAATCTGACACGAAGTTATTAAGTTGGCAAAGTATGATGACCATTCCTCAATTCATTCGGGAGGGTCACTGAGTGTCGATATCGATCATAGGATTGTATTGTTTTGCCGAATAGTGGTTTAATCGAATATCAAGAAGTGAAGATTCCATTAAATGTTACATTTGTGTGCCATACATTTTTGTTATCATGGCAACATAAGAAACGTTATCTCTCTTGGACCTCGCAGTGACGGTTAGCGAGTATTCTAGTAATATATTTTAAAAATATGAGTCGCAAAGCGGCAAGTTTCCCAATTGAGCGTTAGACAATGTCTCACTGCTCAACTGTTCGATTCAATTCAATTCAATTGAGCAGTTTAGTTGACATAAACGATTTTTCATCAGCCTTGGGGAAATATGACAATTTCTTTACGTCTACCCGTCAGTCTCGATAAACTTCGCATAAACAGAATTAATAAAAACATCTTGTGGCGGGGAACAGTTGCAATAAAAGTGACTTTATTGCTAATTCTTGTTTGGACAAGCAAGCTACTAGACCAAGGGGGCTTTATACACATAATGTTGGGTGTTCGAACAGGTATGGTCTATTGAATAGTTTGAATCCAACAAGTATGTTGTGTGTTTGTGTGGGAAAGAGAGATAGATAGTTTCTTAAATGTATCGAGACCTACATATCGGAGTTATTTTTTGGGGCCCACAAATACGCATTTGATCAGCGTGGAGAATTATGGCCTTATCCCGAGCTTATATCACGTCCATAGGCTGTGCAATAGCTACGTAGACTATGTAGAATATTATTGTGTAAAACTAATGTTCATGTGCTTTATTGGCATGTAAAATGGAATGCTGGCACTGCCAAGTAAGAAATAGTTCCCGTGGCTGGGATAGTCTTGGACATCGTCACCATGCTGCTCCAGTATCGGATGCCAACTTTGGGTTAGTGGCGTTTATTGTCGGTGGATTAAGAGGAAATTACAACCGAAAGTTTTAAATCGAGTTATGTAATGTTATGAACTCACTGAGGCAACAACGAGAATAAAGAAACTAGTTATGGTTAAAATTTATTAATAATATTGTCAAAGAGCCCTAATTTACTCAAAATAAATATTAAATATGAACTGAACCTTAAATAGGCGGGCTCGTTTAGCTAATGGAAGACATTTTTTGTTCTCACGCTAAATATATTATATATATTAATATGTATTAGTTAATCTGTTTTAGAACCCATTTTTATTCACTGTATTATAAAATTATAATTTCGGTTATAGTCTGACCTTGATTGTTTTATTTCGCCTTACCCTAATTGTAAGTTGTTTGACGTTTTGAACTATATAGCATTGTAGACGGAACAATAAAATTTGTGAACATATATTTTGATACGATGTGTACAATAAAACCTAACCTACCCTAAACCTAACCTAGGTTAGGTTATACATTGAAAATTGAAGACTATTCCGTAGCATTGCAATCATCACAAGGAATTTTAGGTAATTCTAAAATCTCACACCTTTATTTGCAAAAGGATAGATTCTCAAATAGCACTGATAGCACCTCAAAGTACACATGGAAAATTTAAATATACACTGAGAGCAATTAACTGGTATCACTACGTTGCGGATTTGACAAGACTTATTTTTACAAATTCCATGCAATGAACTGGATTGTGGTATATCATTAGAAAGGTAACTTTGTTAAGCTTTCAACCTCTCGATATCGTAACCAAAGATTATTCACCGTAGGTCATAGAACGTAAAAACAAAAGATATTAATTTTTAAACAATTTTATGTGGAATCTTGGATCCTTTAATCAGTCGGTAACTGCTCACGTCACTGGGAATGCAGGAGCTAAAAGAAAATGGAAACTACATGGAGCAGAGTCCTGTTTTTAGGCGACACAAGAATGTGCTTGCAGCGATTCGTTCAATGCTTTCTATTGATTTCTGTTAAATCAAAAATGGAGCTGATTATCTTACCTCGTAGAGGTTGGGGAAGGGACTAACTGCAGAATGTTGTGCTCCCCTACGCCGGTTTTATCGGGGAAAATTTACTGCTAATGCACGTTTATGCCCGCTACCACCGCTTCAGTGACAAGACAGTACCTAGAAAAATTCTGGACTCCCATTCTAGACTGGCCAGTCCTCAGTCCTGACTTAAACCCAATTGTACATATCTGAGACGAGCTGAAAAGGCGGGTACGAAGAAGATATCCAGCTCCGGCGTCGATACCAAACCTGAAAGCTGCTTTAGTCGAAGAATGGCAAGAAATCACAGGATTTGATGAGAAAACAATTGGTTAATGAAAAACTGTTTACAAGCAGTCTTTAGGGATAGGTGGGTGGCAACTTTTACCAACTAAGGATCAAGTTTCCATTCGTTTAGGAACTTATACTTAAGTTAGATTATTTCAAAAGTTCAAAATTCCAATAGGCTCCCAATTATGTAATTACGTGATCGACTGAGAAACCATATTCTGCGTACTTTTTTTCATTTAATGACTGAATGTAACAACTGTTGATACTTAAATTTTTCCAAGTTCTTTACTAAGAGTGAGTCATTTATAGTTTTTGTAAATATTTAGTAGATAATGAGATTAATAGCCCATTTACGGAATTTAACTTCAGTGTTGTTAGGCTTGATTTTGAATTATTTGAGAACATCTTTTAGTCTGGCGCATTCAGAAAATCAACATTAAATAGTCCCTTAATAGGAACACACCCTAATTCGACAATTTAGAGTATCAAATTGTTTTCAGTAAGCTTTGATATTTGTTTATGCTCCGAATAAAAGATGTCGCTGCATGCTATATGAAAAATACCGTGCTACTAGATGTCACTGTTGTCTGTCACGGAATAATTTAATATCGATTCTTTAGATGTCTAGACAAGTGTAATAAAACTGAAAGATGTTAATTATCTATGTTTGTTTTATTTTTCCCCATGATCCTGACAGTACTATCAATACGTAAATTTAGGTGCCGTTTTAGTCAAATTACCAAACCTAAGATGAATTTCGATGTTATTCTTCCTAACATTTAATATGACTTAACAGTAATCGGCTGTTTATTTAAACGTTGATTTTCTCGTTTGCTCTCTAAATTGTTTTGGGATATTTGCTTATTCGAAACAAAATTCGGTGTGGTGAATGAGAACATGAGGGGAACTTGCATAGCTACTTTAGTTCTTTATTATGTTCCGCGAAAGTAAAATGAAAGAGTTCACCTCGGTAAGTGCAGATTGGTTGAGAAGCTAGTAGTCAATTTTGTGTGATAATTTCTTATACTGCTCACACCATCGCAATAATGGTAAAAAACCTCGTCTGAAAATAACGTGCCCTGAAGACATTTTGCCAGTAACGACATTCGTTGCCCGCGGTACCTACTACGATCATGCTATATACTCGTAGTACTACTGAGTTAGGGGCAAATGATAGCATATGTATAATCTTTTCTTTTATGAGATTTGTAAATAAAATCAATGATAAATTGAAATGAAAGAAACGTCGCATCCATGGATGGACCCAGGCCACGGGCTCCGTTTAACAAAACCGCTACTCTTTAAGTATGTGTTAGCTTTCCAGTACCTCGGGACCAAGAGCCTGAGTTCTTTGAAGTTATCTTTGCGGCTCCGAAATACTAGGTACCTTGGCATGGTCACAAGTAAATTAAGTAAGTGAGGAAACTCCGAATTTACTTCGAGCACATCCGTAAAATCTTAGAGTCGACATAGTCGTACGTAGATATTGTACTTATAATGAATCATATATACTTAGGTATATTTTCCAATGATGTTAATAGAAGAAGTATTTCAAGACTTATTGTCTAAACCCTGCAGCTTGTCTACGACGATTTATAATGTAATTACAATAAAATCGTGGAAATACGATTAAAAAATAAATCTTGCTAGCGTGCGACACTAAATTCATCTCTAATGAGAAAATACAACGTATAGTAACTATTTAACTATATTTAGACATTAAAATTGGCTTAAGTCCAATTTTAGGACATTCGGCTGTCTCTTTATATGCAGACGAGTATCTCAATTGAAAGTAAAATGTATAAGAGTACATATGATTATTAAGCAAAGCCTAGATAACATTTGTTGTTGTTTGCCGTTGTATTTTTATTAATATAGATAAATGGTTGAAACAAATCATTTGTAAATTTAACTACAACGAATGTCTAGATTGACCGCAATACTCACTATTACAGTAATCTCATCGCGGATCGAGCTGTGAGTTACGTTCATCTCACAGATTATTAAATTGGATACCGCCGCTGAGAGGATTTTTATATTTCTCCCGGGATGAGTGAATTGGGATTAACTCTTCATTGAGGCTGCGTATCTGCTGAATATTTTTTTTTCACTACAATATAAATGGCTAAATGAGTATCGAAGTACGCGTATGAAGGGTTTCGATTTCCGCTCATAAGTAATGGGATTCATTTCATCGAAGGCAAAAATCTTACTTATTTCGGAGGTTGTTAAATTTAAAACAGCGCATAACCGGTTATATCCTATGTCTAAGAAGTATTCCAGTTCATATGTTCTGTTTTTTAATTCTATCGCCTTATAATTCAAATTTCCGACCCATAGATAACTAACTATAAAGCAAAAATTAAGACTTTGGAACTCTTTTATAAATGTAACATTTTTGATCTTCCTCATGGCTATATGCTCTGGTGTTTTACTTTAATCTTTCGGTTGGGTAGATACATGGAGTGGTACATATATTTATAAATTATGTCCTCTCATTTATTGTTCACTGTCTATAGAGTTAAATGTACACTTTCATATTTACATATTTAATCCATACGAAGTCCTCTTGGCATTTGATTGTTTAAACCTAAAAGAGGAGATAATATGGATACATTCAAAGTTAACACACATTACGTTAATATTACATTATGACTTATTTAAACGTAGTATCTAGCGCTATCTGTTCTGCCTGGAACATTATTAACAAAAAGTGTAATCAATAACAGATATGAGGAAAATAATTTTTGACGACAATATTCAATAATCGCTTTTCGTAAAGCACCTGCGGCCAACCGCTGTTACACATAAAATGTTGACTCGCACGAAAAACAGTTATGTCGAAAACCTAACGGTGTTTCGTTGATTTCTTTAACAAAGATTTTAATTTAAGTAAAAAAGATTTCATCTCTGTAGCGCCTATTTTGACTTTTGGCGTCTCTTTCCCTCTTCGCCTCGATGGATATATCCATCCCGCCCTACTATGAATAGGCCAAAATTTTCCTACGCCGGGGCCGATCAGTGAGTACTGTAGAATAAAAAAATTATAGAAAGGCCAGTCTGATTAGTTTCTAGTCTGCCGGAGTTTTATGTAACAATTTTTTTTTAATTCGAAACATTGGTTGTGGTGTACGCAGTTATGTACGATTTGATTCAAATACTTATATTTCCAAGTTAACTTTAAAAAATATCTCTCTAAACGTTGATGAACTCTCCTAACCAATACTTTCCTCATCAAAGGCGGCGTAGGGAGACATTTGAAGTATTTGAAAGCAATAAGCGGTTTTTTTATATTATAATGCTAATAATCTCACGCCAACGACACATAAAACCGTTATAAAAAAGTAATATTACGAGTTACGTAGGGTTGCCAACCTTATGATACCACACAAGTTAAGTGATGCGTGTTTTTATTTTAAAATCGCGTATTTTACACTTTGAGTTATAATAAAATACATAACAATTTTAATATGAATTTAAGCAACAAACGAGCAGACGGACCATTTGATGTAAGTGGTCACCGCCATCCATGGTAATTTAAACACCAAGCTCTTGCGAATATATTGCGAAGATTCTCTATATAGCTATTTTTTTGAACATAACTGTAGCTATTTTATTAAAAATCACTGTATTGTGGACATACGAATGGTAGAAGTTCGTTCACCGTTTACATGCAAGTGACAGTAAGTATCACACAAACCATGACATAGTTTTGTACAAGTTCAAGGTCAAACTTTATGTGAAATAAAACGTACACTGATAACAAGCAGCGAGAACGCACCCGTACAAACTTCGAAGTGAAAAGAATAACGGATTCGATAAATTTTTTGTAATTATTATTTAAGACGCCTTAAGGAGCACGGAAGCGCTAAATAAATTTTGCCACTAGTGGTCGTCCGCTCAACAACCCACTGAGCCCCCAGTTGCATATCGCATGCGATTACTTGCGATTGACAAAAACCTGGCAATGAGCGATTCTATTTAAAAAATAATTAAATTAAGGTATACTTATCGTATCTAAATTAGTCTGGCAATTTTTGACATTTACGAATTTGGTCACTATTGACAAATGCACATTCTGTTAGTCTCCTGGTATTGCAGTTGTGAATAAATGACGAATGGTGAATGATAAATAATGGTGAATAAATACTTATCATCACGTGACGCGTTTAACGATTGTTATTTTAAAAATCCTCGAGAGCATTACTGAGATCCCTCTGCGTAGGATTAACAGTAGTTTATTATTAACAATCATATGCATACATCTACTTCATCATTATACTTAACATATAATCATTGCTTCGTTAATTAGCGTTCGTATAAATTCTGAACAATTTAATCGTTTGGTTTTCAGTTATTACGCTATATATAAACTAGGAACTTGATCTTTCAAGATCATATTTATCAAACTTCATAGCTTTGATAGGATCCGACAATCAGTATATAGCCCGATTTATTTTTATAAACAGAAAATTCACAATTCAAATAATTTAAAAACGTCTCATGCCGTTCAGTTATTCCTTGATTTTCTTTTCGAGATTCATTCAGAGCAGTTACAACCTGACTTGTGTCTCCCTCTGCATAAAACAGCGTTAACGTTTTGAAGCCACGTTCCACTTCTACGCATGTTTTCTTTGACGCACTCCCAGCAAAAAAATCCAAAAGGTTGCATTACAAAAACTTAGGAATGACGCAATGGTTTAAATTCGAAAGTCTGTGTTGGTTTTTTTCACTTTGCGTTTCAGGGTCGCGGGTTTTCGTTCACACGCATTGTGTTCAGTAATTTACGAATGATACAAAATATAATGTTAAGTTATACATGAAATACCCCGTTGTACACGCTACAAATAATTGTTTACTTGTCTTGGCGTCAAAGGGTTTCTTTTGACTCAGTAACAGATATTTTCGGTACGGTATTCAATTGCGGTAATTGCGACGAAAACGATTACTGCACCGAGCTCTCTTGTACAATAAACAATTGTTGATCACTGCACTGATCTTAGAGAAAGTGTTTTAAGGTAATTAAAATGCAATCAGAGCCTATAATCAGAATATTTATTGCTTTATACGCATTAAAATAGCTCATAATATTCATTAATTATTAAACTTAAAATAAATCGCGCTTAGGGTTTCTTTCCTGATTCAATTTTGTCATTATCCCTAGGAATAGTAACAGATTTTGCGACATATTTTGATAAATTTTACGATAACTATTTAATCAATAAAACATTATTACAACCGCGAATTGTATTTTGATAAAAAAATATAACAAATATGCAAAAAATAATGAAAATATGTCCGTAATTGATGCGTTGCCGACTAACAAGCACCTCTTAGTAGATTTTCGAGGGGAAGAAGTTAGCCAGGTTATTAAAGAATCTTCCAACCAGGATATTTAAATCATTGTCTTTATATTTAAAATGTATTAATTTTGTTTTCTTAAGGTTTACTTTAGATTATTATGCTCAAACCAATGTTAAAAACTGTAACCTATAACTGTTTTGAGGCAGTAGTTAATTAAAGCAAAGTACAAGATTCTTTATTTGCAATAATAAATAAACAGTTACAAATTTGTAATTGCCAATTGTTTTTGCTGCAATAAAAATATTTACATAATTACAACAAATTACATAGTAATGTCTCCCGAATCCAAATCGAGTTAGCTAAGTCGTGTACGTTTTAGACCTACTCAGTTTTCGAGATTAATACTCTGTAGTGGGCTGTTAACCGCTCAGCTACCAAATAATCATCAACAAGACTTTCCGGGTCACTGAAGAAGCCCAAAGTATACCCCACTGTACTACTGCAACGCGAATTGTTGCTAAGGTCACATTGGTGTCTAAAGTTCTATAGCAGTCCACAGACATGTCTTAACGAATGTTACCTAACAATAACAAAAGACCGACGATTTAGCATGCCAAGTTGCTTATATCAAGTAATCGTTTATGACTCATACAAGCTGTCGTGTTATGAACACAATTTGACTATGAACAAACATGAGTTACGTGGAAAACCGTAACGTATGTACTCTCTTTGTCTGGGATCGGTTCCTTATGTTTGAGAATCGTGGTCATCATCAGGGTGGCGCCTGGAGCGGGTGATCTGCCTCCACCGGACTCTATCCAGCGCATCTCGTACGACCGTGTAGAATTTAGAGGGTGCACTCTTTCATTTAGTCGGTGCATTTTGTTAGTGATTGACCGCGCGGTTTGCATTCGATGGTCCTAACCACAATCAGTTTTTCTAAGTGTTCTTTGTCTCTGTCCACTGTGTGGCCGAAATAAGGTATGCACGTACAACTACAGATTTTTTATGTGATGACAAACGAGCAGACGTGCTACCTGATGGAAAGTGTTCACCGCTGGACGTCCGCAACACACGAGACATATCTGATACGTTGCTGGTGCATATGAAAGCTGAAACCGAGGGCCCCATTTACTGCTGGCTCTCGAACACTGCAACCTAACTATATTGAAAATTGAAATTGAGTTTAACGTCTCGTAGATAAAATAATAATATGTTCATCTACCATATATCAATCAGATATACTTAGATCTCAATTACAGATAAGTATATGAACACTCATCGCATACCCGACCTTTCTTCATGGCCTTTGAAGTTGAGGTAATGCGGCTGGCTATAATTAAAAAGCTTTATCAAATCTATTTTTAGACCAACTTGTGTCGCTTTTTACAGATTATTTGATTACCGATGAACGGGTTTTGTTTTTGCAATACCATTGAATAATTTATCTTTGACAGTGCTGTTACATGTCATGTACTTAATAAATAAATAAACGTTTACACACTCACACCCCGGCACTAGGATTCTCTGTGTTGTAGGCGACATGGACATACACAAATGTGACATTACAAACACCCATGACCCGAGAAGAAACAAGTGTTAAAAGAATTTTTTGAATTCACCAACCCCTCACAGTTCCCTCATGAGTCTATAGGCAATGATGATCCCTTACCATCAAGTAATCCGTGTGCCTGCTTGCTTGTTTTTAATGTATAAAGAAATGCCCTTGATAAAAAGATCTTTTTGGTTTCTTTTTAGACAGCTTCCGATATAACATCGATCCTCTATAACTCTGATGACATTGTGGGCAGTTTCTAGAGTTTACCATTATACTAAAAGCAAAAAACTTCCCTTTCAATATGAGTAATAGATAGACAACTTCTTCACAAATGTCACAAATGAATTGTAATATTTTGGGCGCGCCTTTGTACAGTCTAGCATAATTTAGAGAAAAATAAATTGATTCACAAAAAATATTGAAAAAAATATTCAATGAGCTGTTCTCCTCTGAAAAATTATTTTAAATTATTTAATTTTAAGTTTTTACTTATGACATCAATATGGTGGCAATTGGAATTGTCAAATATCATGCTTGTGATTAATTATCTGTGGAGTTTGAAAATCTATATTTACGCTATACAATAATTTGATTTTACTTTAGTTACTTTTTAATTTACGAATTGGCATCTTTTATTAGGTTAGATTTTCGGTAAGTTATATAGAAAAGTAAGTAACATTTATTTAGTTATTAATCCAATATATTTACGTATTATATTGACGTTTGACATTCATGATGTATTATATCAATAACTGTAATATGCATCCGACTGACTATCCACCATCTGCCGTAATATTTCAGTGTTACAACCATAGAGGTATTATTAGACAGTTAGAAAGAGAAATAAGATTGCGGTACCCTATCTGTCTCTCTCACTAACGTATGCGTATTAAAGAACAGCTTGTTTTTCAAATAATAAAAACAAAACAATTTACAAATACACATATCAAATGCAGAAATTCAATTACAACAACAAACCGTCAAATCGTTCTATTATGCTCATTTTCTCGCTAATTGCACATGCGCGAGAGAGAGAGATAGAGAAGGTACCGCAATCTGCTCTCTCTTTTTAACCAAAGGACAGTGGAAGCCTAGCTTCTCTGCTCTATGGTTACAATATGTTATTCACAAATTGAATTATTGACATTAAATCAAGCTGAAATCTAGAATTTGAATGATAAGGAATGCTTTCGATTAATATGATCTACTTTCTACAGTTTGTACACGGCGCCGCCCAGTCTTCATACATTTGTGAAACATCTCCTTATCAGGCAATATTTCAGATGGAAGCGGTAAACCTAAGCTGGTTCTGCTGGTCTTCCGTAGCTGAATCTCTATCATCTATTATTTCCTTGGAACATTATTATAAAAACTAACTCTTAGCCCCATAAAAGAATGCAAAAGGTTTTTGTAGTCGATATAAAGTCGTAACCAAATTAAGCTTAATACTTGTTTTTGTGGATTACCTGCTATCACATTTCTGCTTGTACATATTTAAATTTTTCGTATGAATTCTAAATTACTATAAATGGATAACTTTAATACGAATATTGAACCAATATCAGCAGCTTTACTCCACATTGAGACTATAAGATAAGACTACATATGAAAAGAGGCAAAACAAACAAGTCTTACTGGACCCATTTAGTTTACCTACGAGAACAGTTGTGAATGAAGCCAAAATTAGTGCCCCATTGAAATTTTCAATCTGAGTTAATACCAAAAAAAACTATGTATTATTATATAGTGTTTCGTTATTAAATTGAGAAATTTTGCCTGCTTTCTCTGCACATTTGGTGACACAAATTTTAACATTTCAGACTAAAGATTTAAAAAATTATCTCTCACTCACAACCTCCTTCTTCCCCGTGACCAAACACTAACTCAAATTTAATTTGCATTATGCCCGATGGTTTCTCACAACAAAATTGCTCTATGAAAATAAAACAACACCCTGTATCCGATTATCATATTTAAAATTTATAATTGCTAAATTGTGCTAAAAATAGCATCGAAGCTTCCTAAATTTGGCCGACACTTACGTCAGTCAACGGTATTCAAATTCGGAGTATCGATGCAAAAAAATCTGGGAATCGTGTTGATACCGAACTGGTTTAGTTTAATTACATATTGGTTTTATAAATTATCAATAAATGTACTTTTTTTATTATATACTTATTAAGTCCAATCAACCTCTCTTGTTCATCGTGTTGTACAAGGGATGAATATTGAAGATTTCCGACTTTTGATTTCTCCAGTGTTAATCCGACGACATTCTGAATGGAAGTATTTTGTCTGAACTGCCGCCTCGTTATCATCGTTACAACCCAAATCATCCCGCCATGAGCTCGGGACTCCTCTCACAATGAGAGAGACCAATTGTCTGATTTCAAACAACTTTGAGAATACCATGGAGTACTCTAAAGCATGTAGGTTTCCTCACTTTATAACTTTATAAGTGAAAATTATTTTGCAATACGCATATCATTTGAAACATTAGAGGTGCGTGCAAGATTAGAACTCGGGTATCCCTGTCGGGAGATCAATTTGAAAACATTCTCTAATCAACGTAGAAATGTTTTTGTACGAATTAAATTTTCAATGTTGGAGAGACGGAAAATAAGCTCTTTCAACGCTTCCTTATAAATTAGTCGGTACATTTACGTTTTTTAAGTTTCCGAATATAAGAGCAATGTTAACGAATGAATAATCGATTCACACGAATTTATCTCTCACTTATCTATTACTTATAATTAATGTTATTAGTTGGCTTGTATGAAGCTAATTTATTTCTAAGTGGGAACGCGTTTTGCCTCAGGCGAACTTACACATTTCTGCTATTTGAACATCGTGTACATTTACATATTACAATTTACAAAAAATTAAATTTGTCAAAAGTTGTGATATTAACGCATACAAGAAAAATATTACCATTCCTTTTAAATAATAGCTATACATAATAGCGTGTTAATTACGTGTTAATTGGTTCAGACCTAAGTTGGGTTGTTAAGTTATTGTATACGACGCTGTAACTTAGTGAACTCGTCAACCGTAGAGCATCGCAGATTTGATTCCCGGACGGAAGTGGTGATCGTATATTTGTTTACGCACTGCTAGCATATAATAGTGTTCGTTTTTGGAAGGCCTAAGAACTACAGAAACTTTAAAACAATAGGGGGTTGGCAACCCCCACTGGAGCTACATAATCAAAGATACAACTCTAAGAGTAAACTCTTCCCGTTGACACTTATTTAAACGTTCTGATTTTACTACTACTGTAATTAATATATCACATTAAGTACTGTACAATAATCCCCATTGCTATTAAAACTCTTATTTCGTGCCAAATAACTCGTGAATAAAGCTCACACGCTATAAAGAAGATAATGGTTGTGCACGAAATTTCAAAATGGCGGCCGTTCATCTAAAATATTTCCATGTATCAAAATATGTAACAGTGAACCTAGAAGTATCGATTCAAAAAAATTTCCTTTACGCAGACGCGGAGATATAAATTTTTTTATAACCAACCCCCTCCCCGCCGCGTCTCAAAAGTCTACCCGCTACTAAGGTATCCATGATTTTTGAGTAACAAAAATTACTATTCTCATTTATTATTATTTTACAAAAACTTCAAGCCGACCTCTTATGCTCGAGGTGCACCCTGCTGCAAAAGGGAGGAGGTTATGGCAAACGGTCCATCTTGTTTGAGACTGCTGCGCTCTATCCCACCCAGTTTAATTATGTACTCGACGGTAGTTGCATGGTGGTAGGGTGTTTAGTCCGATTGACTAGCTACCAACCTCCTTCTAAAATCTTTCGGTCCAGAACAGGAAAGCCATTAAAAATGCGGATCCCTCGCATCCTCCTCGGTCAGCAAAACTTCCGTGATTCTTTTGGAGTTACCGAACGTTACGGGCGACGGTGACCACGTACCATCAAGAGGCTCGACTGTTGGTTTATCGACTAGTTACAGAAAAAAACGTCTATTTACGGCTGTCGATTTTAATAAATCAATCTTCTACAAATGAATGAAATTTGAACTGCAATTACCGTTGTTATTAGACCACTAACGACGCTACCTACCGTACATACAAGTAGTAATTGTACCATCTATGCAAATGATAGACTTTAATTACAGCATCATACTACAAACTGTTTCTATAATGCAGCACAATCTACATCCCATTTCTAGGTTAATATAAAAAACATTAATAATAATGTAAAATTAGTAATAATACATTATTAACATGTAATTAATTATAAACATTATAATAGAAAATGTAACTGATACTTTAATGCTTGTTTAGCTAGCTTTAAGCAATATTAAAATATACAATGTAATAATCTTAAATTATGATTCCTATTGAGTGATGTTCACTCCTGTGAGTGACATGTTCACATTGCACATATATTTGTAAGTCGAAGACAGTCTTGAATACGATTGCTAAATGGAACGCGTCACGGGACCTGAGTGATGGCAGCACCATTGCTATGACTCATCTTTCGGCAACTCGTGCTACAATGGTATCTAAGAGACGGGGGCTACGACAGACCACACGTATTTCAACCGTGCTGGAGACTAGTACCTGCTAGGAACTGTTACGCGTTTCGGTGGTAATTATTATTAGAACAGTGAATACTCTGGTCGATTTACCCAATTATGCTCCCGCGAAGATGTCTGAACATAACGCCAGCAATCCTGTCCATCTTCCACATATACTATATTGTTAATAATTGCAATTTTTTTTATTGGAAAGCCATCTATAAATAATATTATTTATTTTACTAGAAAATTTAAGACCTCGTCCGTATTCAATACATTCATCTGGCCACCTCACAGATTAAAGTTGATAAGAAAACTTGGTTCTCTTGCGTTCTACGTACAGATGTGGGAGATATATTTTGAGCGTTTTATATAGTTATAATTATATTTAGGCTGTATACGATATTATTATATCAAAAATATTACAGTCTATACCATACCCTTTTAAGAGAAACGGTCGTACTCAGAATTTGGTGTGAGTAGCAACGCCCTTTGACATTCCGTCTGATATTCAAATCGGGTCGTGTTTTTGCTAAAAGTGATACCGTCTTAGAGTTCATTACAAATATAAAGATGATGTAATCGATGAGATAATTAATGTAGTTCGCCTACAGTGATCCGATCCCCTGTTTCAATGTTTAACTGGTAAAGGAGCTGATGGGCCAACTGACGATGAGCGATGTGTCTCGTTTCAAGGGTAAATCACTCCCATACTGCAATTCAAGCACGTTAAGACAATTCCAGGTTTATTTTTAAAAAGGGGTACTTAGTTATACAGGTCGAACTTGTGGTGCGTGGTATTTTTTTTATAGTCACTCAAGGTTTTTTTTTAAGTGTTCGTCGCCGTGGTTACATCATACATTTCCATAATTTTGTTTTAAAATACTATATATCTAGTATTCTGAACATTTTTATTGCAAGACTTAATAGAGGTTCTGCTGATATATATAGTTATAATTATTGTTTGCAGTTAAATTTAGGGCCAATCATCTTAACTCCGAATTCTGGACACATTCGCAAGAGTTGATAAATACAGTATTACAGATTACGCGATTTGGAAAGGAGCTATTTTATTACATAAATAAAATTAAATTGTTATTATTTGTTTAAAATAAATTATTTTTATTTATGTAATAATAAATTTACATTTACATAATTTATAAATAAAAATGACAAAGGAAAAATTTGTGTATTTTATTTTTTTTAATCCATCGGATAAGAAAATTTGGATGATATTCTTGTATGATGAAACGTTTCACTATAAATGTGCCCTTCAGTTTCACAGAACCGTTCAACGTTGTTCAGTGAGATATATCCCTTATCGGCTAGACATAGAGACGTGTTATAATAAGGGCACTTCTTATATTCGTAATTACGGCGGATCTTTAATCATATTAAATATAAATGATTACAGGAAGTGAATCCAGACCAAAACGTATACCATAATAAATGCAATAGTCTCTCATGCAACGGCGTGCGTACTCTGAGTGGCCGGTTAAAAGGATAGGATAAGAAAGGAAACACCTACTATGGAATTCCTCTAAATATGACTTGTGAGTAGACGCAGTCCGAAGGGAAAGGTCATAGGGGTCATGATCCACTTCAAAATCTTCTAAAAATAGTCAATCTACGAAATCTTAATAAATTAATAGCTGCCTAATTAAATCGTTTCATACTCAATTCAATTTACTAAACTTATTTTCTGTTATGTTTATTTTACGAATACGACCCCCCAAACTCTTTGAGTGCGACTGCTTCACCTTCAGAATAACGAATTACCGCGCAGAGCTTAAACGATGCAGCAGGTAACGAATTAAATCGTAATTATTAAACCAATTTCAAAATTAACGAAATAAATAACGGTTTTACAATAAACTTATGCAAACGAGTAGATATATACTTTTTCATTGTTCTATACGCTATGAAATTATCATAGCGTAATTATAACGGGTTAATTATAGCGTATTATAGGGTAATTTTAGAATCCAATTATTTTTTGTGTGAAGTAGAGCATTTAACACACAAGAAGAGTGTGTGACGATCGTTTATTTGAAGCAGTTTCCGTACAGATTTTACATAGATCTTCGCAGGTTGTATATGATTCGACGTCATTGTCACCTGGCCATTATTAAACGTAGCCATATAATAAAATGGCTGACATTAACGACCGCTCCATAGACAAGATGACATTGCAATAGTGTGGCTATCGACGGTCTTATGGCAAGTATCCAGACGGAAGACTGGGCAAGTTATTGCAAAAATCGCGCCGAAACCAATAACTAGAAAAATTTGAGATTACCAAAGTAAAATTTTTATAATAATATATTTTTATTATTGAATAGTTGCTAAAGTCAAAATGTAGTCTGCAATGATATGAGTTTAAATCTTTATACAAATAGTGTTTAAGTTACAGGACTCAGTAATAGATGGAATTGACTTTCATATAATTAAATTCAGGTATCAACCTATCAATAGGTATCAAATAAATGGAAGAGATTATGTACTGAATGTTCTTTGATCTGAATATATATTTATTCACATGGAACTAACTATTATTTGTTTAGTCAAGTAAATAGTTTCTTATGTGACTGCGTCTATTTACTTAACAAACATGTTATCTAAATACTACATTTGTTCGAAAAGTATTTTTTTACGTCTTTGGAAAAGGCAGAATTTACGTCATTACTGTTACATGAATACGC
>PDGT01000093.1:108836-137902 GCA_003671415.1 Megathymus violae
GTCTATTATTTTTATTATCTATTATTAATGCGTTAAGCGAGCTGAAAACATATACATTATAAAAATCTACTAATAACATGTTTTTTTTTATTTTTGATAATAAGACACCAACATTCAACAAGCCATCATTTGCCAACCACGCAAGACGTGTGCTCGCATTGCATAACGTCCTAATTTGATTTGGAGAAGTTACAATACAACAGATATTACCGCGTAATCTAGACTGTAAGATATTGCTTGGTAATCAAAAGATATTTGAAGCCGATTTTTATTAGCTTTATTTAGTCAACTTTACAAATAATATATGCTCTACACAGTAACCAATATTCAACAACCAAGTTAAGCAAGCACACAGGTCGTTCTTACAAATTCTATTTTGGCGGGACGCGCCAACATTATATAATATTTTGGGCACACCAATGTGTGCACGCACACAAGTAATATCAGAAATGTACAACTAGAAATCGACCTTACCTTATCGTGTTACAGTCGACTTCAGTGTGTGTCATTACGATTTTATAGTATACTTAGAAATTCAAAACGTTAACACACACACGTCGGGTGATCGATTTTCGAAATGGAAGACGTCCCGCGCGTCTCCCGCCGATGCCTTGAACGGCCATTTTGGTTTTTTTACTTTTTTCGTTCTAGCGCTCTTTGCAAGAAATAAGACGTTCGGCCAATGGACATTATCATTTGATTTTTAAGATAATTGAGTTTAAAACGTTCAAAAAGAGATACTGTTCTAATTTATGTAGGAATTAAAAATATATGAAGATAACTGTAATCGTAGTTGTAATTAAAATAGTATACTAGCACGTTAAACAAATAAATAAATATATTATCATAAAAACAGACTTCAAAAAGCTACTGTAATGTAAAAATAATTAATTTTCTGTTAGTAAATCGATTCATTGGTCGATTGTCGATAATAATAATTAGTGGATGCGATACTTCATTGTCGGTGACGAAAGTTCTGGTTACGTACTTCATTGAGAGTCAATATTAGTGTAGGAAAAAATAATATGAGATAGACTTTTAATAATTAATATTGTTGAGAACATAAACTATAGACTTCAACTTTAAAATGTCGTATTTATTAACAATCTTCATCAACCATCAGGAAATGAAAGAATTTACTAGATATTTTTTATTAATTTATTTTACATAGGCCTTGAGAAGCCCGCTTTTCATATTTTTAATTTATTCTAGAATAATTAGCTAATAAATTAATCATCAAATACCTACTCAAGCTTTGTATGGTATTCATTATTCTGTTATAGTAAAAACTAATGTTTTCATGTATTTCTTATTTCATCGTAAATATATTACAAGTATCAGGACTTTTTGGGGCTTTAACCATAAAATAGATAACCCAGGATATTACATATTGTATGAATAGCTGCAGTCCCTTCGCTTTGGGAAAGATGATTCATAAATAGTAACCGCATCAGAAACAGTTTAAATTCGTTGTTTATAAATTTTCATGCTTTTTATAACTTTTTCATGCTACTCCATACTCTTTAACTTCCTCGTAATTACTCTATCTATTGTTATTACCAGTATGAAAAAGAGAAGAAATAATTTAAGGGATTATCGCGTTCTAACAAACAGAAACCTATTTCGTAGTGTGCATGTTGAATTTTTACAGTCGACTCTGACTATAAAAATTTGAATATGTTATTTCAATTACAAACTAAATTCACAATTACATTTGATGTTATTATTCATGAAATTCCTTGTTCACAGAAAAGCTGGATTGATGGTGTAGCAAACCATAGCAGAGATTTAGTAGCCTATCTCGACCAGTAAACTACCGGCCATATATTTTGCTCTTTATCTCATTAATGTCCTGTAAGTACAAAATGTTTTTAAACTATATAATCATCGTGTCTAAGACGATTTGATTGAATGACACACATAATACACACGTTGTGTTGTCACAACGGTCTAGATATAAATAGCCGAGTTCTATATCTACCCATGTCGTAACTAGTTCCAAGATTCCTTCTAAGCCAACAATGCGTCAATGATGCCTTGAGTAATACTGGCACAAAAAAATTATAAACGGAAAAAAATGCATCTTATATTTTGTCTACTGCACATTACATTTCAAATATCTAACACTAATCTTTGAGTAGGTAAGTAATCAACGCAAACCGGTTTAATAAAAAAATCCTATAAAGCACTCAAAATTTTCCTTTGTAACACGTGTTTCGGCCTGCTATTTTGACGATATTGGCAGCTGTGCGAATTATAATGATAGTGTTCGCATATTAACTTTCAAACAAACTATAGTACTTGCGTTGTGATGGTATCATTATCCGATTTAAACCAACAATAAAACACCAACGAAACGGTTATACAACTAGGCCAACATACAACCATCCAAATCGAATCATTAAAAAAATAGGCACAGAAAATATTCCGTTTAAAATGTTCTGGTTCTAAAGTTACAATTAGACATGTGTTGTTCAATCGATTTTGAAGATCCAGATTTTTATTGACCCATTTATAAAAAACGATCCGGGTATTTCGACACGTTCAGTCGATTGATTGGTTCAATTTTGGTCAGGGCACAGTTATGTACGTTTTTTTATTACTAATACCTAGATGAAATTAAAATTTTTACTGATCACAGATCACTGAGTCACGGTATTCATGTTTTAGTGTCCAATATTGACACTGCCGTTTGTTTTGGGTAATATGTGCTTTAAACAATCTAACTTCGAAATCCACATCTTTCTTTCGTTTTTTTTATGAGTAAATATTATAATAGATATCTAAACTAGCGGTAAAGTTTAACATCATCAATCGGAAATAAAAATTACCCGAAAGCGTGCCAGCACAGGTGGATAGATCTGTCAATTAATCTTTTCACATACGTTTGAGTTCATACACAGCTGTATTGAACGAACGAATCATTTGCGCTATAGAGACCCTTTCGTTCCCACACTTACACTTACGACCCGAGTCTTTCGATTCGTTCAACCGCAAACGTCACGTACATAGTTACAAATTCTCAAGGTCACTTTGACTGCAATAAGCAGTTATTTAAATATTGCGGTTATAGTAATTAGACGCGGTCAAAGAGCAGCAGCTAGCAGCTACACAGATTATACTCGTAGAGAAAGGTGGGAAATTTTTCAAGCACGACTGTGGTTCCCAATCGAAGGAAAACGACGCCTCTCGGCTCGGCGCCGGCAACAAGGTTTTGTATAATCGGAGAAGGATAAAATAAAATTTTGTGTGAAAAATACACCAGGCCGTTTCACTATAATGGTCTTGGTAGTATGCGGTATATTATGGTAGATATGCAATTGTTTTCAAAACAAGCTTTTTTATAACAATTTTCCCAAAAAAAAACCCGAAGTAGGGCAGAATCTGTGCACCAATTTTTTTTTTGGAAATTTTAATCAAAAACGGAAATCGATTTGGAAAAATCCTTTTTTGATTGAGACGGTATACTTCCAATTTGTTTCCAGAGTGAAAAATAAAAGATAAAACCAAGAAATTCACCTTCAAAATCGGTCGGCCAGTGAAGTCGGTTTTTTTGCTAAAATATTTACTTGTTTTCAAATTTTATTTTCTATATCATCATAATCTAAACCATAATTTTACCTCGTGAATAGGATCTGTTCAAAAATAAAAAGAGAAAAAAAAAAAGTTTTTTCTAAAATAAAAGGAAGGCCAAATAGTAATTGAATATAATTAATTATACAGCAGAATAATCCCGGCACCTGAACGCGCACACGACCTATCGAATTCTATTGCGTTCACATTAAATCACTCTGTCACCTTATATGTACTGGATGGCAGCCGAAGGGTTTACTATCTGTATGAATCCTACATAACCCGTAACCTCCCCAGACGAGTAGGTTATAAAAATCAGCCTTACGGTTTGCTTTACAATTTAAACTATATAGATCACTAGCGGCCCGTCGCGACTTAGTTCGAGTTCAACAATTAATTATTACACACACACACGCGATATATAGTCTATGTCAATACAAAATAACGTACTTTGCAAATGGTAAAAAAATTTTTCACAAGGGTCCCTCGGTTTCACAGATTACTTTTCGCGTATAGACAAACTAGCGAAATTCGCACTCTCTGTTAATAATTTTAATATAAATTTACAATCGTATTGCTGTGCACGCTTAATTGTATGTACAATATTTCCTTTTGTAAAGTTTGAACATCGCTATTGAAACAGTTTTGCCCTGAATCACGACTTTAGTTCACATCGAGACTCGAGATACTATCGTTTGGAGGCGCGAAAAAATTAATATGGCGGGAGACACTGTTCTTATTTTTATTACTCTGTGGTCATTTAGTTTCATATATCAGTGCAACCGCCTCGTAATGCACTATTCTGACCAAGACGAAGCAATGACGGTAGGTCTCCCCTGTACAAGATCCCTAGTCTCTGAAGCTCGGGCGCTAAAAGCACGATAAATCATGTTATTTACTTCCAAAGATAACGTGGGTAGGGTTCTTTAACTGTTTAGTTAGTACCCTCAAAAATTTGAATCTTAAATACTTTAATGTATTTCAAAACAACTGGTCCGTTTCTGTTACAAGCGTCGCCGCTAGATATTTACTCTTGCATATTAAATTATAAAAAGCAGTATTTTTACATTAAAATGTAATATAATAGTCTAATTTGATGTCATAAGTAGTCTAAAGCAAGTGTAATATTTCATACCTTATCAACTGGCACTCGACTCTATTCATGTATGTATTCAAAGGCATTTAAATAAACGTATTTAATCGTTTGAATTAGCTGATCAACGATCTGGAATGACCACAATATGTGGTTGTGTGACCACAAAATTGATATTTTTGATTCAACAAATTTAAATTGGTGTGCTAGTTCGAAAGAAATCAAATCTCGCTTGAAAGTAACATACATCTATACTTAATAAATAAAATTGGAGTGTCTGTTTGTAATATTAAAATAACCGCATTTTACTACATGCATATGAATGTACATATACCAAAATAAACTTTTTTTTTTCAATTTTTGTCTGTCTGTCTGTTTGTTCCGGCTAATCTCTGAAAGGGCTGGACCGATTTTGACGGGACTTTCAATGGCAGATAGCTGATGTAATAAGGAGTAACCTTAGCTACTTTTAGTTCTACTATATACCTTTTTGTCAAATTCCACGCGGACGAAGTCGCGGGAACAGCAAGTCTAACCTAAGAAAACAAAACCATTAATCGGGCAGCAACATTATACATGATGATATAAAGATTTAATGGGCCTTCAATAAGAATTGCGTTCAGTAATTTTAAGAAATAAAAGTTTTTAACATTTCTTTGGAATTAAAAACTAAATGTTTATTTCAATTTGCATCATAATTTGTTCACAAGTTTCTTTGTATTATGTATACGATTTAGGTGACATGATGGCAAGACACTGACAATTTTTTTCAATGCCCTATCTATTACTCTTATTATATTTAAAAGTATAGTCCGAAAGAAGAAGAAAGAAAGAGTCTATGAGAAACGTCAAAAAAACGTTGCACATATGTTAGAGTGAGATAGATAGGGAAGAATTCTCTCGATTATACATTGATAGTAAAATAATTATCGGCATATCAGCACCACAAGCTCTAACACTAGCGCCACCCAGTGGTGTGCCAGTGGACACATCAACTACATCCTGTTGAAAAGCGAACAGCTTTGGAATATTCTCACATACACATCAGGATACATGGATCCTTCATGATAGAACTTTTATTCTTACTGTGAAAGAAGATCCGACCCCAGCAGTGGAACGATATGGGTTGTAGTAATGATGATGAACCTTTTTTATATTATAATTAAAATGGTTCTATTCCAACGTATAATAAATCACGCTGACATCTGCTACTTGGATGCTTTAGAATTGATTCTAATTTAACATAATAAAATATTTGCAATCGTTTCATTTTCGGAATTCTAATCGCCACTTATCAAATGAGATTATCTGTTAACCATAAAAAGTGGAGAGTTAATAGTAAGTACAACGTTTGTCGACTTCACAAGGATCTCCGTGGCCTAATTTAATTCTTGGAGAAATACTATAGAATTATGTATGCTTTTTTATATCATACATTGTTCTACATCCCTACCGTGCGTGAGAGGTTTACTTACTCTCTGTAATCTGTCGTAGAACTCCTTATAACTCTACTTAAATTTCCTCAATATAAAACTTACTTCTACTGCTGCCCCTTTTGATTATGCAATGCCACCTTTGAACTCTCTTCCACCTAATACGTATGTAATTCTACAATTAACTCTATGAATGTTATTTAACTTTTAAAGTATAAATTGTTTTTTTTTTTACTATTTGATTAGCATTGTAAACTATATTTAACTTTTTATATGATATATTGTTAATTGTACATATAATTACGATGTCTTTTATTAATTAATATATTTTTTATTAGTGTGTATATATCTTTTACTAAAAAGCGTGTGCACTGACGTATCTTCTCCAGGTCCAGAGCTGCTGGAAGAAGGGTCGTAAGAAAGAAGTGGTATCTACATATATGGTATCTATCGACAACCAATATTGGACTTCCAAAGGGTGACGTGCGTTGGATGGACGATATTGGTTATCATTTTTAATTTCCATTTCGTAATCATCCATAACTTATTTGTTACATATGTATGGGTTACTTAAAACTGTTTTTTGACTTGTCGATTGAAAAAAATATAGCACTAAAGGTTCATAATTATAATGAAGATAAATTAACTTAGTCTGTGAAATGAATCTGTAATGAATCACAATGTGTAATGAACCTAATGAATCACAAAATGAATCTATAAAATATTGTATGTTATGCCTAAATGGGGTTAGACTAGCTTTCTAGATGCAAATTTAATAATTAATTTTTAGATATATCTAGACTTTTAAACTATCGTCAATGATTTTAATGTAAATTAGTTGAAATACCGCAACCGGACCGTTGCATATCGCCTAAAACCATTTTGAATTTTATTTAAAACCAGTAATAAATATGTAAAATTCTGCTAAATTGATATGTTCATTATAGTAGACAAATATATGAAATTATTTATATTTGGAGATGTGATCTCTCACCCTGGGAAATGAACGAGGCTATGCCAGGTCTCTGTTGTTGTCATTGGGTTCTGCACCACGCATTTATTTATGATGGTAAGCCTATATGGTGATAAGGTTTTCTACCTACCTAGTTGGTTAAAAAAGGTTTCATTTTATTTATCCGCTAAACTTGCCTGTGTCATATGCTATTACAAGGCTCGAGATATTTACGACAAGGCCAATAATCAAAAATGTCACGCCCAGATATTTTTTTTTCATTTTAAAAACATCAAGGTCAACAAAAAACCAACGTTTCTTAATTCTTCATATTCAAAATCTATTTTCAAACATGCAGATCATAAATATCAGTTTATTTTAAGTATTGAGTGTCATATAAAAATATTTCTTAATATTAATTTTATTTCCGTGTAATGTCAACATTTTACTCGGAAGATATTGGCATTACAGAGAAAAAAATTGTATTTTATGAATCATGATACAAAGAAGTAGTAAACAGTTTATGATAAAAAAAATTGTGGTCACACCATACACGTAACGAGGGATAAAAAAAATCCCAGCGTATAAAAGCATAATAAGTCAATGTTTTTGAAAATATTTTTTTATTAAGACAAAGAAACGATCTTTTTTATTTAAGTCAATTGTTTGTGAAATGCTTCCAAAGTCATAAAATCGTAATACATTTATGTAAAAACATTAAAAATATTTTTGACAAACGTTGGTTTCAACAATATATAATATTTTTTTTTCAGATATAGTTAGGCTCCATTTTAAATTTCACTTTACAATTACTTTTTTCATATATTACTGGCTACTGTTATTATTAATAGTACTGATTACTCCTACTGACGGAAGAATCACTGATTCTGCCAGTTTTTTAACCGAATACCAACCATAAAATGTTATCGGCATGCTGCCGATAATTCATTGTTTTTTTTTACCGAAATTTAAAAAGTTTTAAATAAATAAAAACTACCTACGTCTATGTAATATGAAGTAAATGTATACTTCTTAAGTTTCCTTCACACAAGGTTTGGTTGTAGAACTCGATACCTTCTACTTAAGAGGTTCTGAAACGTTCTCGGTATTTAAAAAAAACGCGTCACAATCTTCTCAGTTAACGCTTGAGGACAACGATCTATGTAATTAGAATATATAATATGCCATGTTATTGTTTGATATATATATAATTATTTAAGTACGCACTACGTTTGCCCCAATATATGTTGCTTATGTACTTTTTTGCATACTCGAAGAAATTTTTAATTAGGAATAACTAATGCGCTCTTTTCATACATACCTTTCAAATGATAACACGATCCTTAGTTCATTGCATAGAATTTGTAAAAAATAGGTTTGACCAACCCGCGATGTAGTGATTTCAGTTTATTGCTCTCGATTGAATATACACATATATCTATACCAGCTTTTGCCAGGTACTTCGTCCGCGTTACCTTTAGAATTAGGTCCAGAAATCTGTAACAAAAAAAGATTATTACTTTTTTGTTACTGACAACACACATGACAAGACACACATCACATTACAAGTGTCATGCCATAGACTATTCTTCTCTCTCATGACACTTGTGCTATAGAATAACAATGAATTTCAATACTATTAAGTTTAATAACTTATGAAAAAATAACGAACTATAACTGCGTTTTAAAAACTGCATTCACGTATACAGCACCATTTAGTGGATTTTTAAATAATCACATTGTGTACTACAACGGCATGACCAATGTGTTATGGAACAGAATCTAGATAATTCCATACAAATTTCAAGTGAATATGGCACGTGGCTCTTTTTTTTGATAATCACAGGAACCAAATATTTTTCGGGATAAAAGTATTCTGTTTGTTAATACAAGTAATGAACCTTCCACCACCAATGATGAATACCAATTTCATTTAAATCCGCTCGGTTGTTTCTGCGTTATTGAATAACAAACATAGAAACTTTCACATTTATAATATTAGTAGGATACGCCGATGTTACGACGTGCGGCGGCAGTTGTTACTGGCAGTCTACTCGCGGTCATGATCCGTGCAACTGGTTCCAAATATGATCTTACAGACATCTCACGACTAATGACAGATATATCGTTATTCCAAGGACATTTTTTTTGGGCCCATACAAAGAGAATAGTGGTACCCTCCGGAGATGCGCGGCAGGGGGGTGGTGAACGCTCGTGCATACCAGCGCAGTCGGCTGCGCTGGTTATGTGGCACTCCCGATAAACCTAGGGGCCTACCCACTAAACACCACCCGAGGTTGGCTTTGGCCATACGGCCTCTAAACCTAGCCAAGGACAGAACGTCTCATTTTTGAGGGTTACTTACTAACACTGCTAATAAAGGGTGCTGAAGAAGCCTACTTCACAACATAATAAAATGACTACAATACTGATCTCGAACTTCATCACGGCACCGATACGAAACCGAAGGACCGTTCTGTTCTTAACTCGGTCGATCGTGACGTCTGGTAACAATATCTTGCACCTTGCGATGCAATCGCAACACCGATCGTAGCGTTATGAATATATAAAACAAATTTATGCAGAAATTAGTTATTTGAATTCAATCAGCCGAGAGGCAGTCGAGCGAAAATCATGTTACGCTAATGGAATCCATTTGAGTTTACCTTTTTCGAAACCGAACTAAATGTATGTACATAATAATGCAATATGTAATTTGAGATGGTTCGTTTGAGTCAATACCTACCTGTTATGCCGAAATGCGAGGATATATAAAATTGTCTGAACGGATAATTACTTGAACTTTTTATAATGTAACGGGTATTCACGATACGTTTTATTTGTTGCCAATATTTCGGCCCAGTTGCATGGATCGTGGTCACGGCTAACTGCGGTGGCGGGGAGAAACCGTCGACAACCTAGTGGTAGATTAATCTATCTACCCTACGTCTAGTTCTTTTTTCATTTTTAGATACCATATTACCACGACATATACCACGACATTTACTGTATCTTCACGCACTAAACTTTGCACTTTATGTGTTTTACATAAATACATGAAAACTCTTGTTTAATAGTCATCATTACAACTGACAGCTGTCACATTATTAATCTCGGATGTCCTTTCATAATGAGACTGGTCCAGACTTGCCCACTTCACACGGTGTGAACGGTATGGAGAATTTTCAAGTACGCAAGTTTCATCACGATGTTTTCTCTACCGAAGCAAGTGGTAATTCTTTTGTAACACGCAGTCGATTCGAACTCTAGTCACCCGTGCGAGAGACGACGTCCAAACCATTCAACTATCACTGCTTTAATAGTTATGACCGCCAATCGAGCTGATGGGATATTCGAAGTATATCAGGCATGTCACAATCGCGTTACCTGCCAAGAAGAAGGTATACTGATTTTGTTAATTGGTACTCCAGCACGGCAATTGAAGCACGAAAAATTCAATTTGGTATGAAAAGAGGATGGTGTCCAGCCAGTCGGATAATATACCACACAACTATACATAAATACCATGCGCACGGGATAGGGTATAAAGCCCTCTAAAATCCTATTACACTCCAAGTTTAGCGACGTACACTACTTTTCATTCCTTCCAAATTAATAAGGCCTGGACTGAAATGTCATCTACTTAGTTGCTTCAGTGTGGATTAGTTAGTAGGTAATTAACCTGCTCGATCACATAACTCTCTCAAGTATCAAAACGCTTATGACTTGGTCACCAAAGTTCACCTATCCATATGTTAACCTGCCCTGCATTGATTAAACTTAGTTACTCAAATATATATTAATATTATTAAATTATTTTTATTACGTAATTACATCTACTTAAATCCTTAGGCTTAAATCGACTACATACTTAAATATACAATATCCTAAAAATAAAATTGTTCTAATTTCATGACAATATATTTTGTTAATAAAATTTTATAATACCCACGTAAATATCTATTACAAATAAATCACAAAACAAAAGCAACGAAACTTAACTTTTAAAGTAGGTTGATATGTACTAACTACTCATGCGTCTAATTCTATTCCAATCTACTTTTTGTAGGATTTCATACGGCCCTGCCCGTATGAGTCGTTCAAAGTTCGAAAATATGAAATGAATTTTTAGATTATCGATTTCAAGGCAAAGTCAGCGGCTATACAATTTTTATGTAATACAAAAACGCTCACAAATATACATTTTATCCATACGATAACTACGCATACGGGAAGTACTCACACAGGCGCAAAATTACATAGAAAAACAGCCGTTCTCTTCTCTAGCGTTTAGCTACATGTTATAGAAAAAAACTTCAAAATAGTATGGCTTCACTCATTTTCTTGTGCTATGATGCGAAAGTTACTTTAATGTATATGAACTAAAAGGGCCGTAAAGTTCAGATTCGTTCGTATCGGCTTTCCATCCGTCTTTGTCTCGCAACCGAATGCTTTCGAGTTTTCCCGTTCACGACCCAACTCAAAATACGCCAAAAATGATGTCGAGCCAAATGTTTCGAAAACAGTGTCTCGCGTTTCTGTCCGTGGATATCGCGTGCGTTTCGCCAATCGTTATTTGGAATTTTCCAATCCACTGATCGTAGTTGTCGTAAGTTTTACAAACAAATTTGTACCTATCCGTTTCGCATTTTTCGCGAGTAGCGCCAAATATGAAAGTCGTAAGTGATGGAGTCGATAAGGTCGTTTTTCGCTTGGCCGCTGCGATTACTCTCCCGATTTAAAATGGTTAGCCCGCACTGGGAAATCGTGGATTTACTGCGCAATTCAAATCGGCCGCGTTAGGCATAGAAAATTCTGACAGTTCGAAACCGTCACAAGAAATAATGTCGTTTTTATTACATTTTTTGATAAATTATTATTCTAGTTTCGATCCGTCGACCATTCAACGGCCTTATCGATTTTCCTATTTAACGCGCCACTGTATTTTATACTTTTTCGAGAGGTCCACGCTTCGGTGTCTAGGCGCTTTCGAAAAACGTTTATTAAGTATTTTCTCGGTGCGGACGGACGTCGGCCGCGATATGGTAAATTGGTAATAATTCCGTTCATTACACAGTAATACGAACCTGGAATATGGGTTAGCGGTCCCGGAGGGAACCCGTGCTCGTGGTGTGGTGATGTCCAAGTGTTTTTACAGTGACTACTGTGGAAGGTTTCACTGTTTTATTTGTCAAATAGTTGTGTCTAGTGCATTCCAGTTGTGAAAGTTTACGGCAGATTTGTGTTTTTATGTTGTCACGGATTGTGATGGATGGGAATGTCGAGTCGAGTAACCTCGCGTAACACGAAGAAAATGCATGCTTAGAGTATCTGGTTGCGATTGCATCTGAAGCCTGAAGTTTGTGTAAGTATACGTTTACATTTAAACAACAGTTGTTCTAGAACTAATTAGAATTTCGATCCGATAAATCAGTAATGTTACACAGTTGCTGTTTATCACTGTTTCAATACTGAAATAGTAACAAAGTGAACCCTATTTCATTTATTAATATCATGACCTGTACTTGCACACAGTAGGTAATTTAATTTTTAATAAATTTGTAAATGCGTCTAACATATAATGTTGGTTATCAGGTAAAATTGTTGGCATAAAACTTGTTTAAACTTCAAACAATTATGATTGGTGTAATGTGGGTCAAATGGTGTCTTATTACTCCAGCAAGCATTGTATATCAGCCATACCTACAGACCGCAGTTCAAATATCATTTATTTTGTAAATGTCAACTTGAACTATGTACTTCTATGTTTGAACAATACATATTCTTGGAAATTAGTCTATACAAACACTGTTAGTATTGCCTGTACAAAAATTTAATTGATACTAAAAAACAGGTTCATTTTTAACACAAATTAAATTTTACTGAATTTACAATACTTTTTTACAATTGTAAAGAATTTATTACAAGAATTTGATAAGATCTTTGATAATGAAACTATATCCTTATTAAGGGGAAAGTCCACACTATGCATTATCACTAGATGGTATAAAAAGTCTGCCTCTTACTCTGTCTGATTATGATAATCTCGGAAACTATTGCATGGATTTTCACAGAGATGCTATGATACCGCATCACGGATTGTTTCATGATGCAAACTTAGGGAAGATTATTAATTTGCTGTGACAATAGGAATAAATATTATTAATAACATACATTGAAACTCCTTAATACACTATAATACAAAAGAATGTTACACTAAAATTATTATACCTATATTCCGAACACCACAAATGCTTGTATTAGCCTAATGTATTTCTTAATTATTTGTTACAAAGAGCAAGTATTATTGCATATTTGATTTTACTAACCATCAATATTAGGTTCTCCACACTAAATTAATTGATTAAACAAAATCCCTTAAAATGTCCACAAAAATATGCAAAACATTCTCAATTAATTTCTACAAAAATTCTTAGACATTTTAGAATTACTTTATACACATATATATAACAGATTAATTTTCATGTATTTCTCTCTATGTAGGTAAATATTGTGAGAAAACTTATTCGCCTGAGAGTTCCTCATCATCTGTCAATATAGACTATGGTCAACTTGATGCACTTTTATCCCGTTTATTCGAAGTGAGGTGATTCCTCCAAAATCAAGATCATGATGATAATGATAAAAACAATGGTGCTGCAGAATGCCTCACATGTTTTTAATTAATTAACTTTGAAAGTTACGTTTGACTTGGTTTATGATTATTTTAAATTGAGTAAAAATGTTCATAGATTGGTGTATACAAAGAAAACCAGATAGGCTGCATTCTCATTTGCTAATTCTACTCCAATAAAAAGACATGAAAATGCCACTATTATTTTGATAATATTATAAATTTGAAATGTCACTTATGATAATTTTCTGCTAATTGATAACTTAACATCACTTGGTGTACATAGTTATTATTTAAAAATACTGTCCACCAGCCACCAAATGGTAAGATGTCACCGATGCCAATACAGATGTGATGATACCATGCTGATGATAACAGCACAGATGTTACCAATGTGTTGAAAATGCATTGATGAATTTGTGTGTTTAATGGTTCTCTCGTATCACAACAAATATTTCACTGTTGTATTTAAAAGGCAGATGGTAGGCTAGCCAGACTGGTTACAGAACCTTATTAACATGATTGAGTCTTACTGTGGTTAAATTGGGTGGTCTAAACCACAGAAAACAGGACGAACATAACATTTTTAACTTGGCCATTGGTAGGCAGGACACACAAAGACTACGGTGTACGGTGTATGAATCCCTTTTACCCCAGCTTTGCTATTGTAGCTTTATGATACAAGTATGGTGGTCTGATCTACATAAAGTTACTGTACTCAATGGGGAATCTATTGCTGTCTAGTGTCCTTTGATGCTGATGGCTCTGTGCTGTTTTCTTCAGGATGAGATTCGTCTGACAGTCAATCTAGACAGGAAGTTAAGCTGTGCCTTTGTATAAAATCAATAATTTTCATTCCCATTGTTAATGAAACTATCGGATATCCGAAAAAAAAATATCCGAAACCGTAACCGAATCCGATAAAAAAGTTTCGAATAACTTCGGATCTGTTCTGAGTCTAAATTAAACGGGTTATGATAGGTTTTCGCTGTTTGAGCCGATACACTTATAATTTTAGTTTGTTTTCTATGATTATAATAATAAATAATACTTAGAAAGAAAGTGAAACTGTCGCCTTGTAAATTACATTATATATTTTAAAGGTCTTCAATAATCTAATATCCGTAACCGAAAATCGTATGATCGAAATAATTTTAATTACGTAACCGAAACCGAAACCGGTAAATTATCCATTTCCAAATCAGAAATTTCATATCCATAACATCCCTAGTTCAGGCTTATTGAAACATAGACATTAGGTCATAACATAACATCTAATTTTAACTACTAAAGAAATGTTTCCCTTAATTTTACTTTAATATTAGACATTGTTTACTGAGAGAGAAAGTGACTGAACGCTAATGAGGATGTAATTTCGAGGCTTGACATATGAATGCCACAGACTTCAATACCCATTAGTTGAGAATTGTTTGTAATGTAATTTGGGAAGAGCTTTGTAATTTGTTATTTCAATCTTTTGAAGTTGGTAAGCTTGTATACCATGCAAGATGTTTAATATATAAGGACAGAGCATGAAACAAATTTTCTTTAGGCATATTGCTAGCAAAATAACGTTGATATATGCAGTATAATTTTAAATATACTCTGTGGGTTGGAATCGGATGTTTTTTCGCTTATTCGGTTCTCGATCCCAGGTATCGATCGATATTATCTCGATTTTTTTTTCAGACAGTCGTTTTGTAGGCTTGACCTTTGACCGGTCGTCGTGTGATCCTTTCATAGTTGGTTGATGTTTTCTGGGGTCCTAGACAATGGTGTTACATATTAGCGACGGAGAAACTCGACAACATGAGTCATCAATTTGTCACTCACGTCACCTCCGTACATTTTGATGTTTTTGAATTTCGTCATCGTTGACAAATGTTACAATGCACACGGGCTCGGCAGGTTTTTTTGTACGGGATCCATTGTCGGATTATCTGTCGCGTGTGAAGGACCTAACTCTTTAATCATATTTTCACTTACAGAGTCATTTATATGTATATGTAGATGCCTAGTTGATGTTTTTTCCACGATCAATCATACCACAAGCACCGTGGTCGATGGTTGATGGTGGTCATTCGATATAAGGAAATGGATTGGCGATAAGGATTCCAGTCCATATGTTGTTTAGTTGCAGTGCACGACATGGATGACTAACTTTAAATATGAATGAATGGGAATATGCTGTTTGAATCCGAGCGTTCCATTTTTATACGAAGATGCGTGGAAAAATAATTCTTCCAAAAACTACATTTTAACCGATACATCTGTTACAGGAATTAAAAAAGGACTATTGCATAAATTTATAAGAGATCCGTAATGGAGCGGAGCATGGATTTCTGGTCTTAATTTCGTTTTTGGTGTTGGAGGAAATGTTAGAAAAATGTACGGTCTCGCCGGTACGTGCCCGGTTATGCGGAATTCAGACCTATTAAAACCCGCTCGGCAGCAACACGACGCATATGGGAACGAACGATCCGGGTTGTCACGCAAACGCGCCGATGCAATTTTGAAGGCCTAGAGCGAACTCGATAGGTTTGATCCAGTGCGGATCGCTGACAAAACCACATGTTGGACGTTCTTGTGTTGCCCGAGGACCCCCGACATGGCTTAACGACTGCTGTCTATTTTATATTTAACGATATCGAAGACGGGCGTGTCCCCGACCGTGCCCGCAGTTGCTTAACTCGAGCGATCACGATCGACATAAGTTGTCGGGCTTTTAACGCCGATCTAGGATTGTAAACATTTTCTGTGTAAAAGTAAAGTAATCTTAGCTTCGCTTCAAAAAAACCTGTCTACGGATTCCTACGTTTGCATCTACATCCGCGCGTGTAACGATTGTTATTATTATTATTATTATTTATCAGGCAATTAGAAATTACACGTTTCCTCCATTTTATCCTTTTAGGGATCGGTTTTCTTAGGTCTTGGAATTAGAATTGTATTTTCTTTTTGTTACATAAAATAAGTTAATGCTTGACAACAATCCCACCTGATAGATTATGTTTGATGGATGTATTAATTACTACAGAATAGCGGTCAAAACGTATTTAATTACTATTGTAACATACGTCTATACTATGTTTAATTTCCTGGTTTGCAGAATTAGGTCCGATTCCCGGGATGGATAGTAATGTAGATACGTCCTCAATGTTAGTTGCAAACACGTAAATTATCATCTTAATCTATTCAATGGTTTTCGCCTGACGATGTAACAAACTAGTAACCGCTAGAAAGACGGACAAACAGACAAAAATTCCACAATCAATATGTTTTGGCCGATATACTAATATATGTTGTGTATTACAAATTTGATAAAATAATGGACATACAGATTCAAACCCATTAAAATGTTTAATTAGTATAGATCAATGTTGACGGGGTGCAATGGCCACTAAACACCATGCGGCCTGGTCGTCTACAATTTAATCGTCACCGAGCAATTCAAACTCGTTTCGTTTACATCATACATAACCGAACATAGTACCTACTGCCTAATTTTTGGAAGTCTGTTGAAAATATGCAAGCGTCGGTCCGCCTTATCTGGTCCGCTCGTATTTATTGCCTCATTAGAAATATTGATAACACTCAATACAAGATACGCTAGGCAAAGAATATATTTTGGTTTTCAAATAATATTCCATTGAATCAATAAAAATTGTGTTGCTATTGATAATTTTGTTATTACGTCATATTAATTTATTACGCAGTTATTGGGGATTTTAGTAATGTTACGAATACTGGTGTCAGAGGGACCTCCGGGGATCAATTTTGTTTTGAATCGTTGCATTCGTGTAGGTTTAAGGTTTAAAGTTGATTTGTTTATTAGACAACTATGATGCCAGCTCAGTGGCTAATAGTCTGACCAACGAAGGTCCCGAGTTCAAATCTCGATCAGGCGTCTGTTGTTAATTTCATTAGAGCTTATAATTGTCCCGTTGCAGGGCTCAGGTTTCTTATCACAATGAGAAGTAAAAAGGCCATGGTCCGCCACACTGGCCAAGTCAGAATTGGCACATTTCACACATCTTTGAGAACATTATACAGAGGTCCCAGATATACAGGTTTTATCACGATAGTTTCCTTCACCGAAGTAAGTGATAATTGTTTTGTAATACGCACATAATTTTAATACTTAGTGGTGCGTGTTGGATTTGAACTCGCCTCTCCCCCTGAGACTGACTGTCAAACCACTAGGCCACCACTTATGTATCTATTGTTATAAAATAAATAAAATAATAGATTACACTTTCGCACACTCGCAATATCATTCAAGTGTTGCAGGTAGCATAGATAAAAATGAGTAATTCCAAACACTTACGACCCGAGAAGAAACATAATTTACATTAATGACTGCATCGGCCTGGAATCGAACCCCAGACCTCTCGCTAGATAAGCAGGGTCACTGTCAGTTGGGCCGCAGGGTTGTTGCAGATTATATTTCCGCTCTGCGATCGTGACTAATTGTGATTTCTCAAATGTGTGCGGTCATCCCACCACCAATGCTTGAATTTCTTGGGTAGAATGTGGAAGCGTTCTATTATTTATTGTTATTAAAAAAAAAAAAAAGTCGCTGAGTTCGTGTTAAACATCTGTGGGACGACTGTTGGCGATCGGGCAAAAGCTAAACATGCGTATAGAACAGCCTAACTATCTCTTTCATATTGTTGACCGAAGGTCACCTGGATATAAAATAAGCGCCGCAACCAGTCTCGCGCGGTTAGAAAATTACTTAGTAATCGTTAAATGGTAGTTTAAGAAACATGCCGAGTAGGTTCCTGCGCCGTTTCTTCCCAAAGTAAAGCAACTTTTCGGAACGGCAACTACTATCGAAAAAAAAAAAAAAAACGTAAATAATTATCTCTTACACTTTTGACGGTCTGATATTTGCCTCATGTCTTAGAAAAGTGCCAACTTCATCTTCAATTTTTTTCATAATAGCTTTCGAAGCACAGTTTAAGGCGTTTTTGGTATATATCCGAACCTCATTCTTTTTATTTCTTTTAACGTCTACAACTGTCTACAACTTCATTGCCACGCTGAGTATCTGGTTAAAATCGAATTGACTGACTCTTGAGAATGTTTACAGTTGACATATTTTTGCATAACACATTTCATTATATCTGTCGCAAGATAAAAAAACCCAAAATGAATAAATTATTTTCTAATTTGATTAAGCTTTCGTACTCATGTCATCTTGCAGCAGGCAAATATTTATCTCAATCTTGAGATAAAAAACTCTTCAGTTTTATCGACCGATATTCCAATGAGTTCATTGGGAGTCTCGGGTGGTAACTCGACAATGCAATGTCAGCTGCGATAATATTTTCGTCAAGCTCATTGAGAATCCATCTCTCCGAGTAACTACGTTTATAATTCGCCTAAATTCGTTTTCATACACCCCAACAGACGTTCAATAGCAGATTTTCTGTATTCGCATTGTTGTCAATATAAACAGAAGTGACACTATATGCCCCAAATTTTAGTTTTTTACGGCCTATAATTCAAATACTAAGTTTCTTGATGAATGTATATATTGAATTTGTGTGTCGTAAGTAAAATGTTTATGTTACGACATTGCAAATTCGATTTCAAGTCTTTAAAATTTGAAAATGCGTCACTCAGCAGCCAACAATAATAAAGATTCTTTATCTTGTGTAAAAATTCTTATAATAAACTATTTTTATCTGTAAAAAAGAATTCCAATTCATCACGCAATTCAAAAAGCCTTGTTAGAACTTTTCCTCTCGACAACCATTTCATTTCAGTATGGAAAAGCAGTGAATTGTTCTTGCTTCTTGACCATTCACTTCTTCGTAGAATTCTCTGGGAATTACTGCTTTTCATACGGAAAACTATTTATTTTGCAACGGTTTGTTTTCAATGAAATTAACAATTTAGATATTTCATAATTTTTGATAAAACACTTTGTCAAATTTTTTTGTCATTTTTTTTGGCAAGCGCATGACTGTGAAGAAAGTATAATGTATTTTAATTTTACTATCACGCCGCTGTTCCTCCACGATATCACTTTCGCGGCATCAATCTGCACAGTAATGTATTTATTGATTCTAGACCAAATTTTGGTTTTGCCAATGGCGTGAATTGATTTGAAATAAAAACATATTTTTAAACAGTCTTCGTATTCATATCGAACAGTTGATTCGTCAAACTGAACGGCAAAAAATTCACTGAACTTTTTTAATTACTTAATTGTCAATATCGTTAGTCCACTTCACTGGTTCGCCCCGATAATGTGCCATTTGAAAGGGATATAGTTTTTAATTTTATAGCTTCATCGGAACTTAATCATACCAATGACTATATCCACGGTAGTTGGTAAAATGGGTCTTTCCGCAATACTATGGGGTTTGGATTGCCTCACGAATCGCAGTGCTACTAAGTAGGCTGAATGGCGCGCTGCAGCCTCATTACTACTGGATTTGTTGTTAACGATTTTCAACACAAGTAACTTACGCTTGAACAAACGTGATATTAGAGCTTCAGCCAGAAGCGATTGCAAATCAAAGGAAATTTATATTTTTAACGCGCGTTTTTGCGTTTTTATCGCCTGCAATTTGATTATATTGATGAAAATTGATTTTCTGAAATTAATTAATTTACTTTTGTTGCAGATTTATTATTTAATTTCTGTGTCTAAGTGCTACTCTGTACATATTTATGATCTGTGACTGTATGTAGTTTGTTATGTCATTCTCGTGAAGTCGATGGATGTTTTAAAGAAATTGTTTTTGCTGTGAAGAGGAATGAATGATGTTTTGGAATTTAACAAGGCGTAATTTGCGTGAAATCCATTAAATGTCATAATAAAATAATATAGTTTCAATGATTTTTATTGAACAATAAACTAGTACACAAATAAATAAATTAATTCGTAAACAACTGCAATAGTTAAGAACTGCGTCGCTGCCATTACACCGATCTCTGGACAATGAGTTATAGTGGGGAAGAGAAAAAAAATTATTTCTAGGTAGGTACAAAATGTTTGATTAGTCGGTCGCAAGTCGCGGAAGCCATAACCTTCGTCGATCTTGGTAAAAGTTAAGGGCAATTTATATACCGTTGAGCTATATAGCGAACCTTCTCTCACCCGCTAACCCATCTATACTAATATAATATTATAAAGACAGTATGCGAATTTTGTGTGTGTGTGCGGAAGGTATTCTTCGAAAATATGACACCTATTTAATCCGGAATAATGATTCTTTCCAATGGCAAAAGTCGCTAGTGTATTATACACTCATGGACAAAATTAGAGGAACGTAAAAAAAAAGGGCGTGTAAAACAAAATATCATGGAAATTTGTGACAATTAAGTATAGTAATTTGTATTTTGCTTATTTTTCGTTATTTTAAAAATGCGAAAGTCGAAAAAAGAAAGTTAAAGGATAAAAATTCACGAAATTCAGAAAAAAAGAAAAATTTACAGGAAAGAAACATTTTTATACTTAACATTAATTTTTTTTTATTCATAAATGCTTAAAAAGGCTATAATGTGGGCTGTAATCAGTACTTAGTGTTGCCCCCTCTAGCTCTTCGAACTGCTTCCAGTCTTCTTGGCATACTTCTAATCAAGTTATCAATAAAATCTTGAGGGATGGCGGTCCATTCTTCTTGTAACGCGTTTTTGAGATCTTTCAAATTAGCGGGGACAGGAATTCTTTTCTATATTTGTTTTCCAAGCTTGTCCCAGACATGCTCTATGGGGTTTAAGTCGGGTGAGCGCGCTGGCCACCCCATAGTGTTGATTTCAAGGTCTCGAAGGTATTCAACAACCACGGCCCCAGTATGGGGTCGTGCATTATCATGCATAAAAACAAATCCGTCTCCTATGAAAGGGGCAAATGGCACTACAACTTGTTCCAAAATCTCAGTTACATATCGTACTGCTGTTAATGATCCATTTTCAATGACTTGCAGTTCCGTACGTGCCCCCATACAAATACCTCCCCATACCATAACTGACCCTCTACCATATGCTTCTTTTCCAATGATGTTGCACTGAGCATAACGCTCTCCCGAGCGTCTCCACACTTTCACCCTTCCATCATCTGGTTTCAGGCAAAATCTGGATTCATCAGTGAATAGAACGTGACTCCAAGCTTCGTCATTCCAATTTGCGAGCAAAATTAAGTCTAGCTACTCGATGGCATGTTGTAAGAAGGGGGCCTCTGGCAGGCACATGTGATTTTATTCCGGCCGATTTCAGTCTTCTTCTCACAGTTTTTGTGCTTACTGTAACCCCTCGAACTTCTTGGAGCTCCGTTCTTACCTCAGAAAAAATTAAAGTCCTGTTCCTGAGCACCCGGTTAACAATGAAACGGTCATCTCACGCCACAGTTTTCCGTTTACGACCCTGTCCTGCGAGTCTCGTATATCGTCCGATCTGCCGATACCTCTTGACAACTCGGTGTACCACAGATTTGGATACTTGTAACGTTTGGGCCACATGTTTGTAGGTGTGCCCAGTTTCAATTAAAGTAACAGCCCTGGCAACTTGAGTGGCGTTTATGTCTGGCATTTTCAGTTTATTGGCAGTAACAATTTACACTTTACACGATAAATAAAGAAGCCAAGGCAAAAATTTAAACAAAACCAAAATTTTCATTCAAATTCAAAAGTTGGCAAATTTTTTCGCAGTACGAAAGAACGTAATATTACGCAATAATGACAGAAAAACAAATGAAATTCGAAAAAAGAACATTTCAAAACTTTTTTTATTTTCATAGAGTATATTAATGTATGTGGCCAGTACGCACGATAATTATAACACGAGATATTAAACCTTTTTTTTGCGTTCCTCTAATGTTGTCCACGAGTTTATAATAAATATCTAATTACCTATGTAATCTATACTAATAATAAAACTGCAACGGGACCGAATCTTTATATTTTTTTGTAAGTTTTGTAAAGTCAAGATATATTTATTTGTATGTATATCTGAAACAGTACACAGCAGAAACAACAGGACAGATTAAATTGAAAATTGGCGTATTTATAACTTATATTATGGTCACCGTCGCCCGTGGGCATCAGCAAGACCAAAGGTATCACTGACGCGTTGTCAGCCAGGAAATGAGAAGAAGGTAAGAAAGAAGGTACTGGCTCTCAAACTCTCAGCCGGAACATGAGTCGTTTGGCGGCTGATTCAAGCAGGAGGGTGGTAACTAGCCAGGCTGGCTTCACGGAAAGACGATAATACCAGTAATAATATTAATGACTTAATACTGATAATATAATGCTTACGCGAAGCCCTGCCACCAAGCATGCTGGCTTCTGCCGCTTTTTACGACAACCTGTTCTGACAGCATGGGATTGGGGGAAGTATTCTAGGCCGCCATATTAATTTTCGTTTTTTTTTATCAGTGTCTCTGTAATTATTGTACATTTTTTTTTGTTCTCTTTAGATGTGAGCGCGTACACTAGCCACTATGCATAAACTTTCGATTTATTTAAAAATATAAACGGCAGAGAGATAGAGGTAGGTATACCTTGGTTAACGTATATTTAAAAAAAATACACGTGTTTTGACATTTGCTTAAGTTTATTTTTGCTATACTGGCCGGTTTTCGCCAAGGCTAAACAGTTGATTTGCGTATGTTTTTCTATTTAAAATGTAAATAAAATTATTATTATTTATACTATACGAGGGCTGCCATTTATATATCCGGAATTAGAAAAAGAAACAAGCTACTATAATTCATTATGGTTTAAATGCTTTTAAAAAGAATAAATCTGCGTTGGCGATTGTTCTTTTTTATTTCTTTAAGGTCTTCTGGCAAACAAATGGTCGTATACCATTCAGAATTAACCGTTTGACGATTGTATAGTGGTATTTTAGCAACATGTCCATTTATATCAAAAAAGCAGGTGACCATTTGCCTCAAAGTGCTTTTTTCACGAATAATTTTTGTCGGGTTTGGCTCATCTTGGAACACCCACGCCGTGGAGCGCTGCTGAGTTTGGGGGGTCATAGCATAGATCCAAAATGTATCACCTGTGTAGATATTAAAAACAGCTTTTGGCTCACCACGATTTAATTTTTTGAAAATATTTTTGCACCAATCTACACGAGCCTGTTTTTGATTGATACTTAAGTTATGCGGAGTAATGTAATATGTTATGTATGCTCGTCATACTTATGCCCAAAGACCCCCCTATCTCGCGGTAGGTAACATGACGTTCTTGCATTATCATTTTTCGCACAGCATCAATATTTTTTGGTGCAACAACTGATTTAGGGCGACCGTCTTTAATTTCATCCGTGTACATAGAACGCCCACGATGAATCTCACTGAATCAGTGATGCACGATGGTATTTGATGGTGTTTCATCCCCAAAAGTCTGAGTTGAAGGACCCCACGCTGAAAATCGTAGTAAATCATGACACAAAAATGTCCACGAGTTAAATCCATTTCGATGAAGACACGCAAAATTCAAAATGAGACGCCACAGCAAGAACGTTTGGCAGTCATACGAAACAAAATTTATTCTATAGCCAAAGAGTTTCATTTTCAAATGCAGTAATTTTTAATATTGTTCAGTATGTCGCCAGTTCCGGGTACATAAATAGCACCCTTGTATAAATTTTGTGAGTCAGTCGGAAATCAATCTGTGGAACCACGGCACCTATTTGAAAAAATCTTTTATCGTCTGGAGGTACTTTATATCGGATGGACATAGGCCATATATCAAGGATACGCGAATAATAATTAATTGTTATATATTGAGTCCTTCGTGACAATTTGGACTTTTGTAACTGTTCGACCACAGTCTAAGATGTGTTTGACATTGAAAGATTTGAATCATTCTCATTTTGAACAACAAACATTTGTTTTTTTTTTTGTTTTCGAAGCGAAGCTAGCTCTGTTCACTAAATAAACTTTGGCGTGTACAGCGTATTTAAGTCGTAGCAATTACGTCATTAATAAATATTAATGACAATTACTCCTACTACTATTCAAAGTTTATTGTGTGACGCAAATAACAAATACCCCCTTGAAATATTGTCGTTGTAGTTGTCCAGAAGTTGAGTTGGAAATGGTTGAAGACGATAGTATTAGTTTTTACTATTACGATTACCATTATTAACACGATTGTGGTTATTACGTTTGGAAGGAATTAAGATTATTTTACGATGAAGATATTAGCTAGAGTATATTTTCCATACAAACACTTTTCGAAAGCCAAACTACGCCATCGCTTCAATAAATCACAGTGAGTGGTCCCGGAAAGAGAAGCGGCAAGAAACTCCCGGGAGTTTGTTTTTCCGACTCAACAGTTACAGTACCCACTTAAGGCTATATATTAAACGTATCTCCAAGCAGTCTTATCCTCAAAGTAATCATCAACTTTTCAAGTGAGTTTAAATTTACAGTAGGGCATTACTGTCAATTCTAACGGAATTTTACAATAAATGTTTACACGTCTACCCGTGAAAGAGCCACCAGTTTTGCTTAGTCTGAAATTGGAACAATCAGTTTAGCCTTCTTCCTAGTATTGATATTGTTATTCTTAGGGTCCAATGGATCTGATGTACAAACAGAAGTTTAATTCTTCTCCCTCTAATGTGTCTCTGTTTATGGTGTCCCATTGATACAAAGTTGATCGCTTTGTCGGCACTCGTTTGTGTGAAGTCGAGAACACGGTTCGTTTTAGTCTTATGAGAAAATGACGTCATGAGAAGCGATGGTTTTATAGCGTGTTAACGTTTGATAGGACCGTTTTAAGTTGCTTTGTATCAATCCTAATCAATGAGACGTTTATTTTAGGGGTGTTATGGATATGAAATTTCGGATCTGGATATGGATGCAGATATATGAATAATATTTTACTGGTTTCGATTATGGTTACGGATATGAATTTATTTCGGATTATCCGATTAGTTCGGTTAAAATTAATATATTTACAAGTTAAGGGGTTCGACTTTCTTTCTAGGTGTTATTTGTTATTATTAGCATGGAATAAAAATCTTAGAAATCAAATAATACAAGCGTCTAAAGATGGAAGCGAAGCAGCGAGTGTATCGGCTCGGACAGCGAAAACCTATCAACATGGTTTATTTAGACTGCCCCTATTCGAAATTATTCGAATTTTTTTATCGGATTCGGTTACGGTTTCTGATATATTGTTGTTACGGATATCCGATAGTTTCGGTTACGGTAACGGAGCTCCATAACAATCTGGTTTGTTTTAAGCGACTGAGGTCATATTGGAAAGATATATTTGTTTCGTCGAGACATCTCTTGTTATCTCGGGTAACGCAGTAGTTTCGACTTTACTGTTCGTATTTGAATAAAAGAAAAATTTCGTTTGTTGTGAATTATGATTGTTGTGTATTCGAACTTTTTTACTTTCATAGACTAAATTGACATAGACCATAAAATAAAAACGCCAAACAAATGCCATACGACTGTAGTCATCAACAAATAATAAGAAATATCTCGAGCCACCTATAGATACATTCTCCGTAGACCCACAGATGTCACTGTGCACTATGTCTAGCAAGTTACTATTTCTCTGGCCAGTTCTTTTAAATCGTAAACGACACTGTTTGCCTTCACAACATGTTGTACACGAGGACTTGCTTATATCCACTTTTTTGTCAAGTGTTAAACCCAACACATTATTTTTCATCTGATTTAAGTAATCCTTATTCACATGCCCTAATCTGCGATGCCATGTTTCTCCTGATGTAGCTGCCGCAACCAAATGCTCTTTGTCTGACAGTTTCACCCTGTAGACCACAATGACCAACGATGCTGTAGCTACTAACTCATTATTTTTGTTGTACACTGAACAACCATCATCCGAGAATGATATAGTGTTGCCTTTCTTTATTAGTTGGCTGATGGAAAGTAAGTTCGTTGTCAAACTCGGTACACAACATACATTTTCAACTATGATGTCGTAGTCGCATTCATTGGTAGCGGTTGTGATTTTGACATCGCCGGAACACAATATTGGAACCTTTTCACTGTTTGCCACAACATTTTTTTTTATTTTGTTCATACTTGGCATTCATAACCCAACTTTCGTTTGCTGTCAGATGTGTACTGGCTCCAGAGTCTAAATACCAGTCGAATTTGTTGAAATCGCCACTTAGGAACACGGCACTGAATGCATTCGACTTAATTTTTTCTTGTTTTTTTCGTAATTTATACCCTGTTTTTTATAATGGCCGATCTGTTAACAACGATAACATTTCACTGTTTTGACGTTTAACTTTGACTGACCAACATCAGCATATTTCTCGACCATAGACAAATTTTTATTTTGTTTTCCTTTGTACTTATTTGAACGTATGGCGAATGCACCGCTAACTTCACTCTCATTCTCGTCATATTCTATCAAATCCATGTCCAACAGTTTTGTTTTGATGGAATCGGCCGTTATTTTAATTCCTGAATGCTCAATAGCCATGATCACAATCAGGCAATCCTGCTAGCAATAACGATCCTGTCCACTGATCATTGATTTCGAATCCTGTTCCGTTTAACTTTTGCGCAGTATCGATAATCTGCGTCACATACGACGTCATCGAGTTGCAATTTTCACGGCGTATGGAAATCAAATTCCGGAGTAAACTTATTCTTCTTGAAGAACCGTTATCGTCAAATAATTGTTTTAGTATTTCCCACAATTCTTTCGACGAACTTGTATTTTTGATGTGTACGTACAACGACGGGTCGATCGTCATAATTAATTTTGCTTTGGTTTTTTCGTCATCTGCAGTTACTATATCTTTTCCTTTTGCTGGCTTCACACAATGTTTCATGTCTTTGATTATTAGAAAATTCTCTGCTGCGAAACACCATTCATTGTAATTATGGCAGCCTTTTAATTTCGGCACATTAACGAGAGGTAGTTGGTCGACATTTTTGCCGTAAGTCACTAGGCTTCTAAACTGCGATAATTAAATAATCCGTCACGACACAGTTCAATCACACCTTCAATCAGTCTCTTAACATTTGCTGTACTTCGTATACCGCAAAATTTTTATTAAAACAACTGAAAACTACGAGTTTTGGCGCGAGTGGCGCCCACAACCTAAAATAAAAACGCTGACTGATTTATTTTTGTTTTAAATCACATTACATATTACAGATGGCGACACTATGACATTGGTAGATATTAATTTAACTGACCATAATAAAAGTGATCATAGACAACGATAAAATTAAAAGCTATCGACAAACGTGAACAATGATGTTGTGATGGCAATTGATGCACGTATTCACCTAAGAACGCACGGGCGCATATGGCTTCTTTTTTCAACCGACTTTAGAACAGGAATCGAAGGCAAGCCCGAAGAACAATGCTTAGCGATTTGAACACCTTAATTAATAATGAAATGTAATAATACTTAATAAAATGATATAATGTCCCGATGTCGAACCTAGTTTATCTGTTTGGCTTGGAACCGAATTCGAACAGTTCAGTATGTAGCGAGTAAAATATTTTATTTAAATTAATATTCGCATTCTGTAGTTTTTCTTTTTGCTAGTAGGGTTAGTTAAAAAAAAATTGATGTAATACTTTGTCTGTAGCTGATGTGAACGAAATGTTTGGTTGTTTTTAGTTGTTTTGTTCAGTGTTTCATACAGGAGTGTGGATTATAAATAATAAATAAACGTTTACACACTCACATCCTCACACTAGGATTCCCTGTGATGCGGGTGGCATGGACATACACAAATATCACATTACAAACAACCAGAACCCGAGAACAAACATTTATCTGTCACAAAAATGTGCCCCAGCCGGAATCGAACCCAGGACCCCACGCTCGGCCAGCAAGGTCACTATCAACTGGGCTATGGGGTCGTCAGGGTATATCAATTAAATGTTTTCTTAATAAAACAAAATAAGTATGATATAGTTAATTTATCACTATTCCAATTGAAACTTATCTATTTATGAGAAAGTTAATCAGTCACTTAGAGGTGATAAAACCGTTAGATTTTTAATATAATCCTTAATTTTTTTTTTTGCTGTTTTATCATCATAAATACAAATTAAATAGGTGTTCGTTGCCATGCGCATCACTTGAAAATAGCTGATCAGTTTTCAACTGACTTTATTTGGTGCAGAAAAATTTTATTAACACCCTTACTCCACTTCTCGGCTGTTCTTACCATCTTTACGCGGATGACTTGCAGATTTATACTGTAGCTGACGTTTGCGATATCGAGAATGCCATTGCCAGGATTAATTCCGACCTAAACAATGTCAGCACTTGGTCACAAAATTTCGGAATTAATGTAAACCCATCTAAATGTCAAGCTATTGTTGTGGGCAGCCACCGTCAACTGGCTAATATTGACTTTAATTCTGTTGCGCCTGTCATGCTTGA
>PDGT01000093.1:138707-180635 GCA_003671415.1 Megathymus violae
ATAATTTATAATTAATAGTAATTATAACGGTAGGCGATCGAAATGATCGAATACTCCAAAATTAGTCGGTGGGGTGAAAAATGGAGGGCGGTAAAAAAATTCGAATCGTCACGGACGCTCAAAATAGAGAGCTTTCGAAATAGTGTAAAGTATTTGATGGTGATATTTATAAAATATGTTTACGGAGCTCCATAACATTACAAATTGAAAATGTGTGTAACGATTAATATGAAACTGTTACTGGCAGCCAAAATATTAAGGAAGTTTGTAAACGACTTGAAAAAATGGGGAGGTTCTCATTTGGTTTTTTTTTATGTGTCTTAAAACTGAGACCTTCGTCATTTATTAACCGATTTGATAAATTTCCTTTTTTGTTTCCGAGGGTAGGTACACTTCCCGTTTGGTCTTGTTTATATCTGAAGGAAAGCATCACCCCTAAATGTAAAAAATAGAATATGAAACCATGAAATTGACCTTAAAAAAAGTCTAGTTTGTTTGGTAAAATTTTTAGTTGTTCACGAAATAATTGCACCAATCACATCAACTTTTGTGCCAGTAAATATTATGTAAATAATACATATTAAAAATTATTATTGTATCCCTGATATGTTGTTATCTTATTTGCTGGACTTGATGTTTATGATTTTCGTATCGCGTTTGTATGTCGCCTGTTGTAGGAGAACCATTAGTTTTGTTCAACTGCGAAGCAACAAAAAACGTAATTAAATTGTTTTAAACTACTACTACTTCTGTTTTATTGTTCTAAACTATTTGAAGTTACATATGGCAAGTCAATGAGTTTATTATAAGTTGGATGGTTTACGAACACATACAGGAAGGAAGTGTTGGCAGGTCGAAGATTAGGTCTAGCACCCCCAAACACTGGTTAATTGTTGTTAGGTGTTCTGTTCATCTTTGAGTCCAAGCCAACCTCCTCTGCTCGTGTTGCACTTTGCTGAACAACGGATGAGGCCTATAGCGCCAGGTCCCTTCCTGTTGGAGGTCGCTGCGCTCTGTACCATCTTAATCGTCCGTCCGCAACCGTCTAATCTTGAAGATACATGCATGGTGTTAGGGTATTGTGTCCGACTGGCTAGTCACTTACCATCGGATGACTCGTGTGCTTGTCTGTTGACCAGTTACCAAAAAAACGTTCCCATAATTGCCAATTAATCCAGCGGGTATCCACTTTGTGTATTATCAGCTGTTGTTAGTATAGGAGGTCGATGATTTAATTATGTTTAAGTTTAAAAGGATAGCACCATAAAGTTAAGAAAATAACATTCTTTTTAACATTTTTAAAATGTATTTTTAATAAACTGGTTACTTTAACGTCGATGCTGATAGTTGTTATGCGGTAGTGGGATGAGGTCAGACTTTGTGTCGATAAACACGTGAAAAGGAACAAGTTTGTCTAGTTTAATAATAATAATCTTTATTGTATCCTGCATTGGTTCATATTGTAATATTAAATTATCAATTAAATTTAATGAATAAGATAATGAATGGCCCTTGGAAATTTTCGTTTCTGTTCGCGAGGGCGTATTGGCTGACGTCGTGTTAGTTTGTAGGACGATACTCTTGTCGAGACGTAATAGTTGTACAACCATGTTTTTTTATGTCAGCGCTTATGCAATGTTTTATTTTATATATTTTCATTTCTTTTTTATGTGAAATATGAATATGAAGAATCCGCAATAAAGAAAATTTGTATTTATAAAAGATGTCAAATTTTAATAAATAACCGGTCATGTCAGAATCGAACTCGCGCGGTAAATGAATCCCGATTTATTTTCTGTTTCACATGAAACCAAATCTTTTCTTTGAAAATTCGATATGGATGTGTCTGTTAACGTTTGATTTTGATATATTTGGCCCTTTATACCTGTTGTTTCGAAGTATACCTTTTAAAAGTTGTAAAATGTAATTATTGTATCCCTCATGCGCTATTTCATTTGTATTATCATATATATATATATATATATATATATTTTAATTTATTAAGCATTGAATTCGAAATTAGTTTATGTACGGTATATACGTAAGTGTTCTACGATGGTTTCATTTTATCTTCGATTGTAAAGTCAACCTAAAAAAATTTTAGCTCCTGTGAATTGTGAATTTTGAAATAATCATATCGTATCGTAATGTAGACTATCGTAAGTTATTTATCGTATTTTATCGTAGTATCGTATTTATTATTATTCGGGCTTTTTTGGGTTCACTCACGACTCACTCACTACGCTCCAGTGCGGTTTTGTGAAGTCAGTGGCCCGTCCTTGCGTCGGAGTTCGCTTGTCGCCGGATAGTCTCCGGCAAAACTCGATGACTTCTATCTGAAAATAAATCTCGAACTATCAGCTTTATGATCTTAAGACCTTTTGTCATTAACAGACGCCCACCCAAATATAGATAAGCGCCCGCATGTTCTCGACTCGATTGATTATTTACGATTTACACGAGGCGTCGGACTGTGAGCACTTGGACAGAGAATAGAAAGATTAACAAAATGTTTATACTTAATTCATCTTGTTTATAAATGTAATTTCCCTTCTGTATCCCATTTCCCTTCTATATAACCTTTCCTATAGAAACCCAAGACTGCTTATAACAAATTCTGCAATAACCGTGCAATTAGAAGTTCTGTACCTAACTTCAAACTCATTTCATTTTCAAAAATAGAACTTTTTGTTAAACGAAAATACAACGTAGGTTGGCAGTGTTAACTGAAAATAAAAATATGTTCAGAAACTCAATAATGTACCTAAATAATAATAATGTAATAAAAACCGCTGCGTAATTATGATTTTTACATATACGTGGTATTTTTAAATAAATTACACACACATGCGTTAATTCCAGAGTTTATCTCGTATTATTATTGTCCATTAAACTACCGCATGCTGTTAGATAATTTTAATTAGTTAAATAAATCCCTTTAATTATGCCGTAACGGAAGTCGCTTTAAGTATAATTTTGGCTGGGTCAACAACACTTGGAAATAATGTGGTCTCCTCACTTCAGTCTTTATGAGTAACATCGTGACGGACAGTAGGACGGGTTCTTTGTGGAGTTGTCGTCGGTGGGTTTAAGAGTCCACTTGACACTTAGTCACTGATACTTGGAGGACCTACGCGATATTGTTGTAAATTTATTAACTATTCCGTCTTCGGGTGATGGTGGGTTGTCAGTCTTGGTGGGGATTGTGGTCGCTCATGATTAAAATAAGTCTGGTAAATTAGACTTTCTTTTTTAATAAAAGACGCTGTGCGAGCTGCGAACTCTGCGAATCTCGTCTACATTCTGCGGTACAGAGTGTAATATAAATAAAAATTAAAAAATATATTTATTTAATTATCTTTTTATATTTAAGTAAAAAAGAATATATGGGGTTGCCATACACAAAAGGTTGCACCGGAGCAGAGCATTGGACTAAAAGGTTTATTTATATAACAATAGGGTTCGCTTGGAAAAAGTAAACCGCATGAAATTTTAATAACAAATATTTATTCGTATCTAAAAACAATACATAATAATTTATGTCTGTCATATACAATTTATCTGCCAAACATTTTGATTAATTTTTAAATGAATTTATAGTATAGCCAAAAATTAATAACTATATTAATAATTTTAAATTATGACAAATTATTGTCAACAACAAAGTTTAAAACAAGTAAATTTCGCCTGGATGGCCTAATCCATCCTATGTTAAATTAATATTGGAAGAAATTCCAATAAAAAATATTTGATAACAGTAACAGACTTAAGATTAACTAGAATTAAATAACCTAGTCTTAAATTAAATCGTAAACGTCTAATTAAGTTGAATGCCCAGTTCTTCAGTTTGTAAGAAAATAAAATTACATACCAGAACGTAGCAATCCAAAAATTATGAGATTTAAAACCAAAATTATGAAAGTAAAAGGCGGGTGCGGTGTCCTAGCGCACGTTGTAGGTACCGGCAATCCGTTATTTCAAAAAGAAGGTAGGTAGCAGTAACACAGCATAATGGCGTCGACATGATCCATTGTAGTGTTTAAAAAGTAATTTTATCGAAAATAGAAAATTTTTGAAAGTTTATTCAAAATTTAAAAAATTTAAAAAATAAAAAAAAAACACTGTGACAAAAGAGAAAACACAACGTTAATTTTGAAACCGTGTTATCACCTAATTCCAAAATCCAAGTTACAAAATTTGCCAATGTAACTTACCCGGGAAATCCGGTGTTTTTCACAAAATATCCATTAATTAGAACAAGAGATAGTCAATTGGAATCCTGTAAGAATATAAATCCTATATGAAATGTAAATTCGAACTGGAAATTAAATTCGAGACTAAATATTTTTACGAACTTACCATGAGGCAAAGTTAATCGTTCATTATATGGCGAATCCACAACAAAATTGAAAAATTAAATGCAACAGCAAGCATTGCAGCTTCTAAATCATAGGCTAGTTATATTATTTTTTAAATTAAATTAAAATAGAAAAAAAGTAGAAAATTCACATTACGAATGACTGTGACTTTCGAAGATCGGCCGGATAGTGATTAAAAATTGGCAACGACAACGTCTAAAAAATTTAAGAAAATATTTTACCATGGCATCAAGCCATTCAGCCAAACGAATCAAAAAACATAGATCATAGAGTAGAATAACTAAATTGCATATCACTAACTGTCAAGAAACAACGCGCATAAGTGCCATCTCAAATTTAATTCCGAAATTAATAGTGCCAAACGTCAAGTGACAGCTTGTCTAATAAGTTGACAGTGACAACGAAATATCGACACCGACAGTCTGACAGCCTTGTCAAAAATGATAAAGGTTAATTTAAAGTTTAAAATTGTAAGCTAATAAGTAAGGTTTAAGAATGTAAATAAACGAAGTATGAAATAATTTTGTGCAAAAAGGTTTGCAATATGATTTACATTACGAAAGGACACGCATGTAACGTAAAATACGTTACAAGAGTTAATAACATTCTGGTCAGTATTATCTTCAGATTCTGGACAAGTAACTATATCGACAGACTCATCTATGTCACTCTTGACTGGTTGCGTTTCAGAGATTTCCCCCACTGAAACCGATTGATCTTCATGTTTTCTTGGATTATGACATCCCTGCTGACATACACAGACCTTTTATCTGGGTAATATATTCTGCACCTTTTAATATTTTCAGCATAGCCAACTAGGATATGTTGCTTAGACTTTGTATCCCATTTAAGTCGCTTCTCCTTCGCGACGTGCACCATGACCTGGCTCCCAAAAATTCGGATATGACTTAAGTCAGGTTTTGTATTGGTCCAGAGTTCGAATGGCGTTTTATCCTGTAATCCAAATGCTGGTGACCTATTTCTTAAATATACTGCTGTTTTTACAGCCTCAGCCCAAAAATTCTTATCAAGGCCTGCATCGAATAACATGCAACGAGCTCTTTCAACTAAAGTGCGGTTCATACGCTCACTAAAGGCATTTTGTTCAGGGGTATATATATATATATTAGTCTTTCAATGGACTATACCAGCTTCAGCTATCTTCATCATCATCATCTCAGCCGGACAACGCCCACTGCTGGCGATAGGCCTCCCCCAAGGATCTCCACAACGATCGGTCCTGCGCTGCCCTCAGCCAGTGGCTACCCGCGACCTTCACCAGATCATGGGATCATGTCGCTTCAGCTAAATAACTGTCAAATTCATTGTTACAAAACTCATGACCATTATCAGTTCTAAAACACTTCATATTTTTATTCTGTTAGTTTTCAACTAATGCTTTAAATTCTTTGAAATATTTAAACACTTGATTTTTGGCCTTTAAAAAGTAAACAAAAGGTCATGCGTGTCATCAACGAAAATGAGAAAATACTTGCAACCGCCGATTGAAGCCATCTCCATGAGTCCGCACACATCTGCATGAATATTATATATTATAATATTGAGTACTTCATTGCTTCTTGTGCCTACATGATCGAACGGTAATCTTGCTTGTTTCCCTTGACAGCACACAACACCAGTACTTTTATCAATGACAGCCCTATCCTTGAAGTCTATACCCACAACTGCACCGTCTTTCAGTTTACTTAAATCGTTGCTGTTCAAATGGCCAATCCTCCGATGCCACAGTTCGCTTCTGGTACTCTCCGATGTTGTTGTAAACAAACAGTCATGTTTATTTTCCATAGTCAATTTATAAACACCATCAATTAATCAGGCTTTTCTAACCAATTTATTTCTACTATTAAAAATATAACAAAAATTTCTTCTGAAATCCTCCCTGTTTCCATTCTGAATCTAAGTTGATTCACTGACACACTGAAGTTGACTCACTGACACTAAATTGTAGCAATACTAGGTAGGTACATTTGGGAATAACTGCTACAATATCAACTTCACCCGAGCATAAGACATAACTTCTTTATTAGCCGCCGTGATCTCCTTAACACTCGTGTTTTCTGACATATTCCCAATATTGTTTACATCTGAGGTTATATGCACACTCGCTCCGGAATCCAGATACCAATCATTCTTGCTGAAGTTTCCGCTTATAAATACTGCAGAAAACGCATTGAAATTGTTTGTTTTTGTATCTTGAGCTTGTGTACACTTGTTTTTAAAATGCCCAATCTGTTGAAATCGATAACATCAAATGACTTTCTTCTTACTGACACTGACATTGACATTTGGCGACTTCGACGTATCGCCAGTTTTGAACAAGTTTGTGGTTCTGTTGAATGATTTATATTTATCATGTGCTGCACTCTAGTGTATAGTGCACTAGCTTCCGGCGAATCTTCGTTTCCGGTCATATTTAACAATTTTGATTTTACAACATCCGCCGTAATGGCGATTCCGGAATGTTCGATGACCATATAAGCATTGGGAGGTATTTTTCTGGCAATCTGGCCATCATGAGACAACTAATCCACTCATCATTGACCTTAAAGCCCGTTCTTGATAATTTCTATCCTGTTTCAATAATTTGAACGTAGCTTGTCATTGAGTCTGAAGTTTCTCGACTATGAGATTCCTCAATAACATGATTCTTCTCGAAAAATCCGAGTCATCAAACATTTGTTGTAAAGTCAACCACAGCCTTTTTGTAGTAGAAGCGCTTTTAATATGTACATATAACGACGGATCAATGGTAAGAATCAACTTGGCTTTCGTCATGGTGTTTTCAGTGATATCAGATTTTTCAACACCTTCAGTCGTAAGAAAATCTAGTTTTCCCTCGAGTACAAGCAAATTTCTTGCAGCAAACGCCCACTCGATGTAGTTCTCCCGTCGTTTCAATTTCGGCACATTTGCAATAAACGAGTTTACTACTGGAAGCCATTACTGTTGATCAGTCACACCGACCGGCGTTTTGTGGGATCACTTTTTATCACTCGCTATACGGAATTAATGTCACAAACGTTCACAACACCGTAATTGCAACTAAAATAATCGTCCACTGTACTTTCCACACTATTTTACTACTTAAAACCGAGTTCTGGACCCATAACCTAATATAACACGTTGTAGCGAGCTGCGAACTTTATTATCAAGCAAGAAAAATGAACAGGAGCAATTACAAAAAGAAAAAAAAATCATTCGACCGGAAGACACCAAATTACCGTTGAACGATTAAGTTCACAGATTATCAATAAGTTACATTTAGTTCAAATATTAAATACTAGATAGCATTGCAAGTTTCATTTGATGTATGATATTAAAATAATTTTCAACAGTTTTCAATTTTAGAACCTTAATAATCATTAATGTTTCCTAAAAGAAGGCAATTTTTAGAAAGTTTGTCAATTTCACGTACACAATTTTCGATAGAGTTGGAGGGGAGGGGGAGTTCATGAAACCTCCCGACCATACGTCTCGGACCGCGCCTGCCGTCAGGTGCGCCCTGTGCCCATTTGGAGCTCGTTTACCGATTGTTGTTAACCTAAACACAATTGACGCCTCTGATGTTACATAAAAATCATTAGTCAGCGTGTACAATAAGAAAAATTCAACTCGCCAGCTGATCGAGCAGAATTGCTTGAATTAAATAACTCTCAATTACAACGCTTTTACAAGTTACTCGGCCGGTCGTGGGGCCAGCGGTCATCGACCTCGCCCTAGAATTAGATTCTCTTGCAACCGTGGCTAAGGCGGCGCGCAGACGTGGACACTCTGTTACCGACGCTGGACGGGGTCGCGGCAATTAAACGCCACGGTTTTTTAATTTGCAATGTAAGCACTACGAGGTCTATACACTCTAGGAACCGACAGACATATAAGGCTTTTTGATTGTTACCCGTGAGCAGGTCGAAGGGCAACCGTTAGGTAGGTACTTCAATTGAACATAGACAATATCGCGTCTAAAAAAGAATTGCTGCTATCTTCACTACTTCCGGTCTTACAAATGAAGTCGTTTGGTAAATTTTGTTTTCTGCATGCAAATAAATATTTTTATTTAACGACTAGCGGCCCGATGCGACTTGGTTTAAGGTGATCAATTAAATGTTTTTTTTTTTTCAATTAGATGCCGTGGTTCCGGAAATTACCTTCCGCACACACACCTTCCTTCCGCATTCGCACTCTCTTTTAATAATACATATTGGTATAGATGAATAGTGCAGGTTTATCTTCGTTGCGGGCTTACGTTTTCAGTGGATTCAAGAAGATTTCTTTGTTAATTCTTTATGTTAATATGTTATAGTCATATCCCTCTCAAAGATTGTAGAATGTGATGGAAGATTCACCTAAAAGTATTGTAAATTATTTTTTTTTAATCTAATCAATATCTGCAATTGTAATTAATTAATAGACTCTAGAGCCGTATAAGTGTACTATTCTGAGAGCAGAGAGTCAATGTGCTACTGTACTTTATGTAGAGAAAATAACCTGATAACAATTTACACCCATCCGAAACTTATCCAGCATAGACTGGCACAGGTCTTTCGTAGATGAAGCTCACGGACGACTGACTACGGATCGAAGAATGACAGCGACAGAACTACTTCCTGTATGCAAATTGTGAGATGTCAATAGTGAGCGCGCGATCAGAAATTAAAGACGTATGCAGCAAATATATTTTTTAAAAACTGCTTTATCGATTTCAACAAGAAACTATGTCGATTTGAGTGTAATCGTTTATTATGAATCAATAGTAATTTCGTTCAATAATTCTTAAAAATATAGTGACTGCAAAATTATTTACAATTAAAGTTTTTTTTTTAAAGAAAAGGTCAAGAAAACTGTATCTAAAATAATGTAAATAATGAATGAATAAATGAATAAGCTTTAAAAGATATACTAAAGATTCGTCCCAGCTTTGCACAGGTGCAATTTACTTTATAATATGTATATCTTCAGTGGCTTAGACATGCGTTGTCAGTCACTTCTTCGAGAAGACATTTGACCAACCGAATATTCATCGGAACCAAACTGTCAAATTGAAAGACATATTTTTTATTGCGATATTATACAAACCGATAATAACGAACACAACGCAATAAGAATCAGCCAAATCGATCGAGCCGTTCTCAAGGGATCGTCTTTCATACATACTGCAACTGATTGTTATTTATATATAGATGAAATGAAAAATTAATAAAATTCCCAAAGTATCCCTGACGTCGTCGGCACGCGTTTGTCGAACGCCTAACTTACTGTGGTGATGTAATATTTTCAATAAAAAATATTTGCCAATACGAAACGAATTTGGTCCATTAAAAAAACATTTTTTAGGGCTCCCGGTGGCCAACAGCAAAGGGTTTGTAATTGGCTGGCTTGTTGTGTAGTTAAATAATAGATTAGCCTGTGGATTGAAAACCGTTTGGGGGACCGGAGTCACAATTCTGCAGGGTTCACTAAATAATTGTAAGTTATGTAACTTAAAAAATCACTGCTGGATCTGTCCAACAAATCTCTTGGTTTGACGTCAATCCGACCAGACCTCAATGCCTGAATGTAACTTCCTAAAGTCAACAATAATATTATGATTATTATAAATTGTTCTGTATGTCTGTGTATGTCTCTTAATTCAAGCTTGTCTTATGAATTATGCTAATCTGCATATGGACAATGGTGGAAGGTACCTTTACGCGGGACATGATGAACTATGTTACAGGCTACCTATTCGACTACGCAAAACATCTGTTGAACTAAGACGCATTGCCGCGTTTTTAATTGTCACTCTTTAGCTGAACATTATCGAAACTCTATAGAAGGAAAGTTTGTTCCAGCCTTAGCCCTTAAGTAGAGTATGAAGTTCCGTCACCAGGGTTCGTCACAAATCCCTTTGGTATTTCTATACAGACGAAAAGAAGGGCCACTTAATGGTAAATGCTTGGACACTTGACATTCATAAAATACGTAGATATGATAAACATGATTTAAGTGAAGATGATTTATGCTGGGTCTTGGACACTACACATGAAATATAAAAAGCATTTCAAGTTGGGCTTTAAAAGGACGAGTACTGACGAAATTTAACTTGTTGTTCAGAGCTTGATAATGTCCAACGGGATGGCCGTTTTGGGGCGACCCAGGTTACTCGCCCCAATCCCATGCTGGCAGAGGAGGGTGTCGCAAGAGGCGACAGAATCCAGCCTGCTTGGTGGTAGGGCTTTGCGTAAGGATTATGTTGTCAATATTATTATTAAGTTAATAATTTTTCGTTAACATTTTCGTTAAGCCTGCCTGGCTAGCTACCACCCTCCTGCTTGAATCAGCCGCCAAACGGCTTGGGCTTCAGAGTCAGCATTTTCTTTCTTTTTTGTTATCGCATCGGTAATACTTTTAGTGCTACTAATGTCCATCGGCGACGGTGACCACTTGCCATCAGGTGGCTCTTCTGCTCGTTTGTACGTGCTGTTGTATTGTTCGTTGTTAATCAAGATGCTATCCGAGCACGGGAGCTTGTCGCGGCATCAAAGATGAATAGATCCATTACGTCCCTTCATCAACCCGCATTGCAAGACTGAATAATTTCAGGTCACACTTTCTTAATTTTGAAGCGACTGTTCTGCGGGACGTTAATGATTAATGGTTTGGCGTTTAAAGAAGTCGTGTCATTGTTTCTAGTTGACTTCGTCATCAAACACGGCCTAAGTGTACGTACATTTCATCGCTCATCGTCATTTTTGAGACCCGAGAAAGATTGTTGTTAAATGAGAGCCTGATGCTAAGAATAGAAGCTTCAGAGTACCCTGAACCGAGCACGTGAATATTGGATATGAAGGCACCGGTGGTAGTCTTATGAGATGTCGGAGTCAGAAGCGCCAAAAGACTGCCAAGGAGATTTTTAAAGAGCAAAAATCCCATGTTGCTCTGTCACTTCCCATGAAAGCCTCATTCATGAAAGTCTTTAGAATATAAATTAGTAACTATTTTGAGTTTCTTGCCTAAAGGTTGGCCATAAAACAACGATTATAAAACGGGACAAAGGCTCAGGAGCGGCTTTTATTTGTGCTCTTGAACCGTGTACGGACAGACATGCCGAACAGATGAATTGAATAGTTGATTAACGTCATGCATGATATGTTTGCCAGGGACGCGCCGATACGCGTTTCTACGGATACCGGCTATTTTTGAAAAGTAACAACATTACCTACACTATTAAGAATAGGTATAGTGGCGCACATTATAAATTTTAACTGTAATGGGTACTCACGATTTTTATGTTTTTACCGAAGTTTGTGTCTCTTCTCCGTATATAATATTCCGTATATTTTCAGCGTCCATTTATTAACAGCTTGTAATTTTTTTATGTATTTTGTGACACTTGTTGATAAGTTGTACCTGCTAATTTTAAACTTTAGACAGTCTTGGGTTATACTGCAGGTGAAGCGGTATTACGGTTTAGTTTCTAGTTTTATTTAGATTACCGTGATATGCTCTTAAGCGTGTTTCGGTTATAGTGCTGAATGGCCAATTGACAAGCAGATTAATTAACCACTATTCTTATTGCCTCGCGATTTGTCCGAGATGCCCGACGTGATGTAATGGTCGTGCGTTTCGATGACTAGTTATGGACACGTGGGGCCAGTCGGCACGTTTGTTGGTTAGCACCGTAAAAAAAAAATTGTAACGTCTTAATCCAACGGGGAGACAAGTGACAGGTAAGACGTTCCAAGCGCAGCCCATTGAAGATAAAGCAATCCGATTTAGTGTAACAAAACAATAAATTGAATTACGTCTACTATCTACCTGTTTTTGTTCAATTCGATTGAAACGCGGTTAACTGGTAAAAATGTTTGATATAGACGTCGACTTAACGTTTCTCTACTGAACAGTTATGGTACTAGGGTTGTCAAATACGAGGTCAGAAATATTAAATTTATTATTAAGTTTATATTAACTGTGCTTTAACAATGAATAATGACTTATAATAAGGATGTGTTAAATTAACATTATTGCGCTTCCCGCATATTGGAAATAAAACAAGCCATTTTCCGAATTAATAATTTTTTACAACGCATTCTTTTTAGTTTGATTGTATAAAAAAAGCAGAAATAAATGTGATTTGAAACATTTTTTTAACATATTAGTATAATTGGAGTAATACAATTTTTGTTTAATCGCATTTACAATATTCAATTGACTATTGTTCCAATATGCCTACACATTGTAGTACACGTTACAATGTCGCAAAACATCCGACAAACACCGGATGCGTGACAACCCTATTTACAGTCGCATCGGCCATTTTCGTGTTCCACAATCGTGACGTATCCGTAAAGGTCTATTTATAAATTTTTACTCAAGGTCGCGCGTAATGCTATTTATAATGTTTTGTAGTTCGGTATATGGCGTGGTAATAGTGCAGCGGTGCCCGCCGTTGAAGCATTGTCGGAGGGTGCCGCCAGTTTGGTGTCTCTTGATTACGCAAATTACATATATTTTTCAAAAACATCATCAGAAGGTGTCAAAAGATAGGCAGTTTAAGTTAGTCTTAGTTTGAATTTAAATGCACAAACTTTTACACGGTGAAGACCGCATCACAATCAGTTTAACAATTTATGCAGGATACACGGGTAAACTGTAAAGAAAACCTAATCGATTCAGGGAGGGACATACCTACCTCGCCGTTCGGTCATCATGTTCGTCTATATACTTTTTTATTTTAATAGCCTTACTCACGGAAAGTTACACTTAAACGGTAAGAACTGGGGCCAGTGGTTCGTTCGTTGGTCAGTAGACTATATTGTGAGAGCGATTGTCTTGGAACTAAAGTAGAATATGGAGGTGATCGCGTCATCCTTAGTGGTATATGACCATATCCGTACTAGGTACTATATAAATCTGTAGTGTCTGTCTGCCTGTCGGTAGATTCAATTTTTTGTCAATTGCATAATAAATATTCGTTTTTAGACTCGGTGTCACCAATTTGACCATTTTGAAAATTATTATCTGTCTACCTGTCTGCATGCCTCGTTATAACTCAAGAACGGCTCGACCGATCTTAATGAAAATTGAAATGTAACGAGAACACCTGATTGTGCATACGTTAGGCTATATAAAATATCCGTAAACCTAATTATGTGTAATGCGCTTAAAAACTAAAATTTTGAATAATCATATATTATTAATATAACTGTTCAACTAGAACGAAATCGAAGGGGGCCGCTAGTAATATATAAAGTGTATCTCGTCGGCTAAACTCTATTTTTAAGCACGCTGTCATGAAGAGAACCTTACAGTCCTTAGGACAAGCGATAGCTATGTAAGTCTTCGATATTGATTGGTAATTTTTTTATTGGGGTTTGAATAAATTTAATGCCAGATGAGATGCTTGTGGATGATATGTTTGCTTTAAAAGAAATAATAGGTTATACAATACACAGTCAACAATTAATACGGCCTCAATGTATCAGCGACCTATTGCAGAGTACCGGCTCCACGTTACCTATCAAATAAGGACACGTCGAGCATACTCCGCCTCGCTGCTCCAGTACTGAACGGGTCATGGTGGCGTTAGTGGTCGACCTGAATGTCGGAATTTTATTTTTTTTACAAAATTTTTTATTTTAATTTTTTTATGATGTGACAATAAAAAATACATACAACCCTAAATTTTCACCTTTCTACCATTAACCCTTATTTTTTAATAGCAATATTGGTAAATCAATAATTTTCAACCCAGGTCGATAACTGTTTAATTGTCACTTGATCAGTTATCCCCGCCAGGCGTCTAGCGGTGTCACTTCTGAGACCCAGTAAACAGCACGGAGTAGGGATGAGATCTCTTTTCTCACTACCTACAGTTTTCGGCCATTATTATTATTGTTTGTCCAACTATCTTAATAGTGACGTTTACAATTATCATTTTACTAATTCAGTGTTACTTTCAAATAAATTTATCATTAATTCATATCACACCATGTTTTTCACACGGATAATTATATGTGGCATGCTCTCGAGTGGGCAAAGCATCCAGTTTGTTTGTGTTAGCTAAAGATGGGATAACAAAAAATATTGTACACTTTACGGCGTTAAGGGATTGATATTGTTTTTTAGTAAAATTATTATAATTAGCGATATATATAATTAATAATTTATATGGAAAAACAACGTTGCCGGGTCAGCTAGTAATACAATAAAAAAATAACATTGCTTTCATACAAAATGGATATATATCAAACTTTTGATATATATCGGATATATATCATAAATATCCGATATTTTGATATTTATAATAAATATCGGATATTTTCGAACCCTGCTTTTATTACAATACTGTTTTTTATATATGCAGCCTTATACAAAATCATGCTTGATATGTTTGTACCGCGCGCGCCGCCGCGACTCCTACTGACATTCGCTGATATTTACAAAATGACTTAACGCGCGACTTAATTCAATTTATAAGTAAACGAGAACTCAAGAATGTTCGAGATATATATCGTTTGAAGGTTACATACGTCTGTCAAAAGAGCAGACTGCCCGCCTGACAGTGAGCGGTCGCCGGTGTTGACTGCCGAGGAGTAAGCTTGAAGGAATTGTTTGTTACGTAATTATGTTCATTAGAAAATGGAGTGATATTCAGCTCATGAGTCTGCCGCGTACCAAAAGCGTTTGGCAGTGTAATCCGACCAAATTCAGAGGTAATTAGCGCTATTTTTCAAGTGCCTGTTGTCTACCTACCTCTATTATATAGGTTTAAATTGTAATAATCGTTATTGCTGTAGTAACATTGAGCAATTGACCACTTTCTACAACGTCAATCAACGATCTCACGCACTATCCGCCTGAGTTAGACTGCAGCGTCGCGGTCCAACGCACGGGCGAACTATGTCACATGTTGTGGAGATATTTGTTGTTACTATATATGTTTCGAGCAACATTTAACATCTGAAGAGTCTGTACTCTTCTAACCAATTGCTTTGAGAGACAGGCAATCATGTTTCAACTGAAATAGAAGGGCCTTAATAGGCCTGATGCCAGGCTGGTCAGCCATTTGAATATAAATGTACATGTTTCGCTGTCAGATCCTTTATATGTTCTTAGTAGGGCTATGTTTCTCGTCGATGGCGCCAATCGAGTTAATATTTTGTGAGAGTTATGTCTAGATTACTTATTGTGTTTTGAGTTCCTCTCGGGACTATATAAAATATAGTTAAACACCTTTCGTCACGCCACAGTGGCCCGAAGCCGTACAGTCTTCAGACATTACGCTCTTAGGATCTGCAGCACCTCGATGACTTTGACTACGGAATACGTGTTGATCTACGATGTATTAAAGCGCCAAGTCCATAACATCTTGCAGTATTCAAATGACTTTATAAGTAAGTAATTGCGTACCAAGTGGAGCGAGCCGTTTCGTAATTTATAGCCGCTACAAGAAATTGTTATTGAATTACTTAGGGTACGGTACATGCGATGAAAAATGTGACAGATAAATGTTTGTACTTGTCGTAGGTGTTTGCGAGGTATCATTTGTGTGTTTATGCTGCTAATGTAATGCTAGGGATGAGGTGTGAGCTTGCGAGCGCTTATTATAAGGATAATTGTATATTTTTATTTTTATTGCATATTTATATTAATTGTAATTATTTAATAAACGTTTACACACACCCCCGCACTAGGATTCCATGCGTTGCGGGTGGCATAGATGTACACAAATATAATATTATAAACACCTATGATCCGAGAACAAATATATATCTGTCACATAAATGTCTGCCCCGGCCGGGAATAGAATCCGGGACCGCTCGCTCGGCAGGCAAGGTCACTACCAACTGGGCTGTAGGATAGGTCGTCGCAAGATAATTCTCGTGCCCATCTGTCTCTGTGTCACACCCATCCAATGTACTCAACGGAAAAATATTATATTTGATGTTTACTTTAAAGCTAACTGATCCAAAATATGTTGTAAATAAACGAACTCTGATTATGCAGGTTTGTTTTCAAGGGGCATGTAAAAAAGAACCTGGTGTGTTATGTGATGTATCAAATGAATGAGATTCGTTGTGAAGTGAAATATTGGACATGTTTAAGTAAATAAAGAAAACAATGAAATCTAATGTTTTGATTTCTTCCTAAAACGAAGTATTTACATGTGTCGTTCCTTCATATATATATATATATACGTTCATGGAAATATAAAATTTTTCGCTGTCATAAATTTCCACAGAAAAATTAAAAATGTTTTGGAACCTTATTTATTTATTTCGATTCGGACTTGACCGGTTTTAATTTATTTACGATTCAATACGTTCATGGAAATATAAAATTTTTCGCTTTCATAAATTTCCACAGAAAAATTAAAAATGTTTTGGAACCTTATTTATTTATTTCGATTCGGACTTGACCGGTTTTAATTTATTTACGATTCACTTGCAGTGACCTTTTTGGTTTTTAGCTGTGTTTCTTTAGTAACACCGATCAAGTGGTCGCGCTTTTGAAATTTCAAAAAAGTACTCTATAAGTGTTGTATTTTTTTTTAATTTTTGACCTTATTGCAGGTAAGTAATTGCGTTTTTATCATACCGCAATTTTAACTGAAGATTTTGTAACATGTTAGTCAATTTTAAAATTTTGAGTTAATTTAAAAAGTGCTTCCACACGAAATGTCGTTGGACTAACAATAATAACAGTTTGTACTAAATTATGAAATCAAATACGTACATGGAATATATTTTGGAAATTTTAATGTTGGTAAACTTTTTTATAGATATATGATAAAGAGGTTAAAATATATTTTTTTGGGATTCTTATCTGTCTGTCTAAACACGTTTCGCACTAAAACCACTGAACTGATTTGGATGATACTTGGTATTTTCATAGCTTACATTTTAGGTAATCATTTTAGATACTTATTACCTATCCCGGGAAATGGATCTATTCCCGCAGTGTAAGAAATGAAAGTTAATATGGACATTCTATTGAGAGCGCGGTAAATAAAATTTTATCTGCCTGGTTGCAGCTATTGTAATTTATATTACTATTTAAATGTCTAGTGTCTGTCTGTATGTAAATTCCATTTTTTTGACAATTTTCATTTAATGACTCACTGACATCAATTTGACCATTTTGAAAATTTTTGTCTCCGTCTGTCTGTTTGACTTGGCCGATCTCATTGAAAATTGGTGATAACTTGTGATTGCACTATATAAAATATTAGTAAACCTAATGATGTCTAATGAAGCCAAAAAAAACCATGAAATTTTGAATAATCATGTATATCTATATAATTAATAATTGTTGAACCCGAACGAAGTCAAAAAGGGCCACTAGTAAATTTGTATGATTCTAATTCACAGAACCAGAGAGACCCATTTCGAAAATAACGCGTTCGCTATTACTTAACGCGAGGCGTAGGTTTTCTGAAGCGAAGCGACGGCGGATTACTGGTAAACGACGTATGAACTAACACTACCCAATCCTTTGTCCCAAAAGATGGCACGCGTTGTTCGTCTCCATTTTTGTTTATAGAGAAAACGAGAGAGGCATCTGGTATATGTCATGTAAATGTAATAAATTTTCCGGGAAGTCGGGGCTTGCCTTTAGTATCGGATACAGAGATTACGATTAGTTTTCCTTATTTTGCTTATTTGGAGTTCTCGGATGAATGGTTCCAGAGTTATGAGAGATTTGATCTTACTTAGACCCCCACATCGGCCAGTGTGGAGCGTAACTAGACGTATCGGTATTTTATGGGAATGCCAGAACTACTTCTACCCCAAGGCTATTGGGTTCGTTCCATGTGCTAGAAGTCACCAAAACTAAAATGTACTGCTCTTGTACCAGAATGGTGTTTATACAATACAGGAGCGGATCTAAGGTGCTCATCTAAACTCAAAGAAATGGCAAACTGCAGCCGCTCCCATATTATCCCTTCTGGGCTCAATAGCGTGCACAAACCTCAATTATAAGGAGTTGTTGTTAGCTCAATATTGTTGTTAGGCATTTCTTACAAACTCAGTTAACTTATAACATCTTAAAGAACAGTGCGAACTCCAGTTACCTTTTTGCCGCCATCTTGCCAAAGCATAGAGATTTTTAGCTTTTTGCCGCGCAATTCAACATTTTCTCTACTTGGAAAACGCTTTCGAAATGCGGCCTTGACACGCCAGAGGCTGTTCCCTTCTCGCGAAATTGCACCTTGTTGCCTTTGTAATATGGTTTCTGATAGACCGTTTCATTATGCATTAAGAGTGGGACAAAATGCTCGTAATAAATTGTAAGACACGTTAGTATTTAAGTGCACTCGTAAAGGAGCCATTTGTATGCTGCGTCAATTTTTTTCTTTATTGGTATGAAAGTGGCAAACGGACATCCAGTTCTTGGCGCCTGGACAACGTTATACATTTTGTTAGCGGTGCCGAAATTCACAATCTTCAAAATTTATGGTCACTGTGACGTTTTTTGATTTTGACATCGATAACCAAATATGCATTGTCTAGGTCCGGTAGCTTTTTGTGGCATGCGAAAATCGTGATAAGTCTGAGGTCGGTCCGAGAGAGCTAAGGTCTTAAGAGTACACCTTTTAAGGGTGATGCATGTGTGATACATATGCTCGAATCGTTACACGCAATCATGACAGACGGTTTCATTACCGCTCTGATACGATACGGCTTGGTCCATCTGCAGTCAGATTTTTGTCGCTACCATCAATTTTGTTGTGTAATAGGTAAACACTCGTATGTAATAGTAGTTTTTACCATTTGTTTTATTTAATACGTCGACGTGAAACAATGACGTTCTTGACGTGTTATGTCAGTGTTGATTACACGCTTGCTTAGATACTTTTGAAAAAATAGATCCTGAATTCAAGGTCAGGTTTTTGGTAAATTTCGACTTTCTCCATTGCCCGTGTTTGGACCTCAACGATTTAGTTCTCTTCCACGTTCCCTGTGCTTGCTTGTGATATTATTATTATTGACAAGCTATCGGGGTGCTTTTCTCGACCTAACACAGGTTAATACGAACTATCGTGAAGATATGAACTATCATCGCTTTGACAAATGTCATTATATACTGTTTGAGTGGTCAGTCGGACAAATCGTATAAATGTAAACGATGGCGCCAGTTCGCGTTGGGCTTCGATACCGGCCGGTTTGAGGCGACAACTCTAGAAAGCATTGTGACACAGTTCGTTTCCAGTCTTCTGTTTTTCTAGAATCATCTTTGAAACGCTTATTTACGTGTTTCGGATGCAGAGACGACTGTGAACAAGTTGATAATAAATTTAAATCTGTTTAATCGCACCGATTTGATTATTTACATTGAGACAACCAGGCAAACAGAGAAAAATTCAAAAATGTATTATATTCTAATCTAGTGATAATCAAGCTTTTTCTCATAGGCCAGAGACACGTGTTAGTCGTGGTGATGCTGGCTGCAAAAAAAGAAGTAGAGAGAAGTATGGAGGCCAAACAAAGGGGATTCCTGCGGTCTCGCTCGCTCAATACGGAATTAAGAACGACCAATGCAAAACATCGCTAATATAAACACTTGGCTTGTCGTATTTACGGAATTACTAAAATGACGTGTTGCCGCGATACAATCAGACGTCTGTTGTAAATAAAAAAATAAACGAATAAATTTCCGAATATTGCAGCAAATTACCCTATCAATATTAGCACTGCAAACCGCGGCGCGGCAGTGAGTGTTTTCTCAGCGCACTCTTAACTTTTGTTACGGGCGCGAAATTCAAAATGGTTTAGAATAAAGTAACACCAGATGGGCCAACCACAAAAGCCCGGCGATCGCGGGCTGCAGGTATGGCTGTTCTAGTCTAAATCACGCATACCTATGTACGTTGGTGAAAAAAGAAATCTACGCACAGACTTACTAATATGCTAGCAAACCTATCTCGCCTAGCTTCACTTCAGAAGAGAAACTTCGCCTTACGCTTGGGAACAGCATCTGCTTATTTTTAGTACGGGGTGTTTCTCTTTATACTTTTTTTATTGTTAAAAATTCAAAATTCATTAAATTCATAACTATTCTGATTACTTGCATCTATTATAAGTTTATGTTTAAACATTATTTTTCTTAATTTAATTAATTAATTTATATTAATGCAATGTACGCGCTCTTTATCAATATTATCCTTTTGCATGTCGTCGTCGCCTATAATTGTGTAGACACTTTGATGTGCTACCGTCAATTACGATATTTTATGTAACAATAGTGATAGTGTTGGTGATTCAATAAAAAAAAATATGGACGGATAGCAATGAAACGAAATATAAATACCTATTAAGTGATGTTTACTACAATACATTAATGAAAACCATAACAAAATCGGTTAAGCCGTGACTGAGATTAGCGCGAACAAACGCACAGACAAACAAACCAACATTCTGATAACTATTGTTTTGAGAATGTATTGCGTTAATAAAGGCCCCTAATAATAGTTTTCTCATAATATCCTTCATGTACACAACGCGATCAGTTAGAATTATATATTATATATACATATATGTATTTATATATCATGAAACCATGGTGAGGAAACTTACACACCTGCGTTCTTCTTAATGTCCCCAACGGCGTATGGGGTTTGTCGTTCGGCACTTGGCCAGCAAAGTGGACCGTGGTCTTGAGGAGTGCGTACCCAGCTGTGGGGGGGCGGGGGCAGTATAAATCTCTAAAGTATAGTATTACTACTATTCTATTTCACGCAGTTTACGGGACTTTTTGTCGGCCATGTATTCATGGTCGCGTTTGAATGCCACTTTTTGTCGCATCATTTGATGAATGGAATATTCCTCTACTGTACTAGAGGTCGTTTTGTCATGAAATCCACGTTCTTTGACTCTTCTTCCGGATCTAGTCCCCCGATGTATGTAATTAAGATGATATTTATATATATATATATTAAGATGATAATATATTACGGGGCGTATCGGTAACATTGACATATCGGTAACATCTATACGAGGCCAGTTGCTCATGACTATGGGCTCCACTAAAAACAACACCGGATTGATGGGTCGACGATGATATGTGACGTCGAAAGATTTGAATTTTTGACGATGTGTAAGTCTACTTGGCCATTGACCATAGCGTCATGCGAATGGTCCTAGGTTCGATTCCCGCCCATAGCGGGATGTATGCTTATGTGACAGATAAATTCGTTTGTATCCGAGTCGTGTTTGTGTTATCTTATTGTGTGCGTCCACGCCATATGCATCACAGGAAGTACCTACCTATTACAGTATACTACTAGTGTGATGGAATGAGTATGTGTGTGATTATTTGATTACGTTGGTAAAATGGCCGACTGAGTCCTCAATTTGATGCGCTTGAGACCGAGAAAAAAAACCTATGGAATTGTAGTTAAATTTGAAGTTATATAGATAACTATAATTATAATTAAGTATAGTATATAAGTATAAGTAGTATATAAGTAAGATAATTAAGTATTAGACTTAATTAGGGCTGTCATGAAATGTCAAACTGAGTTTGATGTCTGTGGTACGTGAACTAACATAAATATTTTTCCTGCATATTTATTTTTTAAATGAAAAAAAAAGTTCAAAATTCAAAAAAGTTCAAAAATTAACTTATTATATTTAAATAATGTCTATCAGCGGTCAGTCGATAGAGCAACAGCTATGGAACATTTGAAACTCATTTTCAACTTCGAAAAACAACATTATCGCGGTAAATTTTTTGAAAGAGATAACGCGGTGTCAGAGGTTCGTGACTCTGTTATCGGTAAAAATTGACTCACTCCTGTTATGAACGGTGGAATATTTTTAGTTTATAGCTTATACTTGGAAAATGTTGAAACGTACGTAATGTAGCCACGCAAATAATGTACGGTGAGGGTTTTTTGTTAACGCTTCTTCTAGGTAAATATCGTACCTCCCTATACACCGGCACGACAACATCTGTAGTGTTATGAATATGAGGAAAAACGAGATTATCTCTCGGCAGTCACTCTTGGTCATTATCAATAATATATCTAAATAATATAACAGACGGTACCGAATCTGTACATTATTTTATTTTTAGTTCAAGAATGTAAGCAGGTCGACCGTTCATCAAGCATATTGTTAATGTCCAAGCCAAATCACTTTTTTTTTATTTTTCTCTCCCTGTCTCCTAATTCGTCTCGCAAACACCACCGTACTGTAATGCAAGACGGTTGGCATACTAAGAAATTGTAATACGAATCAACTTGTGGTTTACTCGTACTTATCATGGCGGCAAATAGATGTATTCCCGAGGAAGCGAAGATAAAAGGCATTACGGGAATTCTGTTAGGGGTTAAAAAATAAAACTTTGTAGCTGTTTCCCAATCAGTGATGAGTGATGATTCTAATTCATATACGAAGAAAAAGAGACCATTAGAAAATTAGATTCGATTCGGAGTTTGGTCGATGATTAAAAAAAGGTATACCGGAGAGAAGCAATAGAGCGAGTTATCACTTAATAATGAGGTATATGAAGATCGTTATAAAGAGACGTAAGCTATTATAAAGTAGACGTATTCTCTGTAGACACTACTAGAATACGGGAACGTCAAAAATGTAAACAGATCACGGCACAAGGGGTGCGGCGAATTCGAGTGGGGGGGGATGTGTCATAGTGTATATGTTAGAATGTTGTATATGTGTTATGTATGATTGTTAACTTAAAGTTTTATCATCCAGCTCACCGCTCACAATACGAGGACCAAAGTCCATAACACATCAAGCTGGTCATGTGCGAATTCCTATATTTCGTACACCTTTGTGAACATTATATAGAACGCTTAGGTAAGCAGGTTTCCTTGTGAGGTTTTCTTTCAATGAAACGATCGATAATTATAACTTCTGATACGCCTTTGGAATTGGAACTTGGAACGGCGCAAGCCACATTCAGTCGCGGAACATCGTGTGCGGAAGTGTACCGAGGTTCAGCCACAAACAAGTCTTTTCACAAGTTGTTTCTTGTGCACACAATGAAATTAGAGGAAAGAAAATATGTATGAAAGTTTGTGCAAGTACACTACTATTTATATTCTTAATCAGAAATTCCAAATCAGAATTCCAGCATGCCCAAAAAGTGGAGAAAATTGTGCAAACTTAGTGCGTGCTTACACAATACAAAATATCAAACACAAAGGTGATGATGATGATTTTGTATCATGTTATTATAACAATATTTTAAGAACAAACAATTCATATCTATTTTATAAATATTCTAATTAGATAAGAAAGATTCTTTATTGTTGAGTAAATAAAGATTTGCTGATGTAATTTATATTACGGTATATAAGTTATTGGCGAGACGTATGGAACTGGAAACTCCTTATAATTTATGATTTTAAACTAATGTCATCAACTGTTCAACCCAAATATTGTCAACAAATATGTCGTGAGTACCCGTTACATAATAAAACCCATATATTTTACTAACACGGCTTGGCACTGAACTTGAAGAGAGAAGGAGAGGATTTAAATATTTTTTCTCGTCGGCAAGCTATTGTGAGGGCTCTATTTTTACTCTGATTTAAATCCTTGTCTCGCGCTTCAGAATAGTTTTTGCAGGAGTTTAAAAAAAACATGGAGATGATCTATTTGCCAAATATATTCTTTTACACGTCTACTCAAAGACATCACTATGAGGTCTCGAAAGTGATCACTGAAGTATAGAGTCGTTCGACCCAATTCATAGACATTTGTGTAACTTCAGTGAAGATCGCCACTGTGCGTTCGTTGAAATGGATATTTAGTTTTGGCTTCATAGAACGGATTTCTTAACATGAGAACCGTACAGAGTAATGGCGTTCTTTGCAGTGTTGTTTTCGTTACTTCGACTAGTGTGCTGCTGCGGGTGAATGCCATCTTGGGGATCGCGAGGATGACGGTCACACCAGGCGGCAGTCTGGGGCGCGGTACAGGAGGTTTGCATTATAATAAAATTCCGTTGCATTTGACTGAAATGCCTTACTTCAAAATGAAAACTCACGTCAAAAGCGTTCTGATGAAGAAAGGTCATTACAAAGTAAATGGTTACTTTAAAGATAAGACTGCTGGGATTTGAGTTTCATATATAGCCATCAGTGGTAGTAAGTTCTTTCTGTAATTGTGAGTAGGAAAAATCTCTATGGGCGTTTGTTGCAACCTCTTCTTCCCGGGCTACTGACGTTAGGGATTTGTTGAAGCGATGGCGGATTTTGACCGAAATTGGTATTGTGAAAATAAACTTCTAATAAATATTATATCATTCGTTCTTTCATTGATTGATTCATATGACTCCATTCCCCCAATCGTACATGTCAAATTGAGAAACCTTACAAAATTTGTCAATTTACGAAAATTTTATAAATTTATTGTTATTTAAGTCGTTTTAATTCTTCCTAACAAGTTTGTCCAATAAATATTAATTTATTCAAATTGTTTCACTATTAATTCAATCAATTTGATCCTCCTGCAAAATCTTCGGCTATGACATTATGCAGACACCTGTCTCACGAACTTCGGACGTAGGCACATTGTACATCGGGCACAGGATCAAGGCCCGGAACCGCTTACCCTTGAAAGGGTTTTTATGTGGGTATTTTTAGCACTGGTTTTGAGAAACTATTATATACTGGTAAGCCTTTCAAAGATTAACCGTTCATACGACTAAGCCCTTTGTTTAAATTAATTCGAATTAACTCAAAACCCCCACAAGAGGTTTTGTCGGTAACCGGTTTTGGACTGAGCGCAAACTAAATCGGTCTTAAACTCTATACATATTCGAATTGTTTTTGACCCAAGGCTGCCAAGCCGTTCATTTCATTAATTCGGGTTAATTCAAAACCCCTTCCAGGATTTTCAACAGTAAATTATGTAATAATAAAGGTAATTTTTAGACCGAATTAAGCTATTATTATTTGGATAAAAATATATTATGGAAATACATAGAAGCAGTAAATTACTTATACTTACCACCATATTTCTTTTTGATAATAAAAAATAATATAGGCAAATATTTGATTGTGGTTGCTAAAATAAACCGTCTAGGTACTAATGCTACGAAGTTTGTAAGGTTCATTCCATCAAATGTTTCTCTAACCCAAACGTTAGCGGTTAAATTAAGCAAATTAAAAATCTTATAACAAGTCTTTAAAAAAACCCTTTCAAAACCCTATCCCAAAACAATTTGGGTTGGTTAGGGTTAACCCGATCGAAAGGCTTATCACTATACTGGCTAAGATGATCGAAGGTTATCCCAAAGGAACGAGTAACACTCGAACGGCTTAACCCCTTCCAAAGGCTTAATCACATGAACAGGTTTTCCGGAACCAGCACAGCTCGTGCACGGCGATAAGATTCTTTACCTGTCTGACTAGCAGATTCGGCTGCAATGTTAAACAACCATTCATCGTTCAAGGGGCTTCGTCGCTTTCGTGATTTGTTTCACGTGTTCCGGCAGCAGAGAGCCATTCAACAAGGGGATTCATCGCTACCGTCTTGGCCGGCGTGCGCGATAACACCCGTCGCGGTTACGGATGTAATTGCAGCGATGTACTTACAATCAGATGAGTCATGGGCTCGTTTATCATCTCGTTGCTTTGACCGAAACGTGCCGTTTGGGAATGATATTTTTTTTCACTCTACCATTCCTTGGCGGGCCGTGCTTTTTCTGGAGTATTGTAAGGTGAACGTAATTCGTTATCCCATACGGTTATCTGAAGACCTGTAGTGATCTTGTTATTATGGTTGTGTTACCACATTGATATAACATGAGGTCCTTGAAGAGGCGGTGCCACTAGTTGCATGTCTGTCGGTAATATACAGCCGAAGTTCCTGAGTACCTATAAAATGTATATTTTCCTGGGTGGCGATGACAAATCGATAGGTTATGTCATTCTAGGCATTTTGACATTTTCGAATTACGTCATCGGCTAACAAAATGTTGTTATGTAGATCCATGAACACTGGTGATCACAAATCATAAAAATATATATATATATATATATAAACATTTATATACTCTCCGTATTACGATTGTCTGTGTTTCAGGCGGCATAGACGTACACAAATATGACATCACAAACACCAAAGACCTGAGAATAAACATTTATCTGTCACATAAATGTCTGCACCGGCTGGGGTTTGTGCCCGGGACTCCTCGGTCGGCAGACAGGATGTTTGTTTCTCGGCTTTTTATGTTAATGTTAGCGATTAAAAAGTTCTTTGATAGCTTGCGGTGGTGTGTAACAAATTCCAAAAAAAAAACTCAATTCAATATTTCTTGGCTGACAGGTTTATGCGTCATAAGAATTTTTGAAAATCTATTAGTTATCTACCGTCGCGCGAATACCTGTCCGTTGGCCTCTTGACTTGTTTTTTTTATTTTTAAATCGAATGCCTTCCTAGTGCTAACTTATGTAAATTTTATTCTAACCGGTAATAATTTAATTTTGATTTTAATTTTATTCAACTTCAGAGCAATAACAACGGAGATACCTATTAATAAAACTGTAACGGGGCCGTGTTTGTGCACGCATCCCGCGGAGATCCTCGATCGGATCGTAATATCTATATCGAAAAAGGAAAGGCAGGAAATAAAGAAAATTTATACGACAAAATCTCATTCGAGAATAGGTCATAATAGGTAGAGAATAGGTTTACTAATACATGATAGTTAAATCTGACTTTGGTCACCAATGCGAGTAACCGTAATAGGCGTATTAGATGTTTGATCTGCATCATTATTAACGGCGAAAATTCAAAAGATACGTGATCCTATCAGCGACTACTTGAAAAGATCCTATTTTTGTGTCTGATACCGTCTGCGGCGGCTTCGGTGTCTGTTTGTCGAGTTTTAAAATGTGTTGATAAGAACGCGTTATCGCTCTTTTCGTTCGGGCTATATATACACAAATATATATATATATATATATTTGTGTTTTTTTTGTTCGAAACGACCCCGACGTGACCGAGCCAGTGTCAATATCAAACGTCGAACTTAGGTACTAACCTATTGTGGGGTTTTATGTAGTGACGTACGCGAGCCATATGTGAACTATGTGTATACCAAATAAGTACGTTACTGACAACTTTTTTTTTTCGTACGCGTGCAATAGTTGCCGCATAGGGTAGTAACGGTATTTTTTTTTAATTATTATTTTACTTTAATTTTTTATGTTATTAAAAGACTATCAGTACATTTTTATGAACGCTATTTCCGTGGGTGGCTCGGAGTACGCGTACCGTCGATGCCGGTAGTTATAGAGGTGTAGTGGCCGTTAAGCCTTGTTGGATGCCTTTCGTTTGACATTTGAACTTAGGCAATCGGATCAGCTGGCGTTCCACGGCTGTAGCCGAGCGGTGCTGCCTTCTCAACGACCTATTATTTTGGGCCCCACAGACTCATATGCATGTTTATTAGATTGGTAACCGGCAAAAAGACTTCTACGTTAATAAATTTAACAATAGCTGTTGTAACAAGGATGCCTATTAGTAATCGACCTCAAATAGAACCACAGTCTTGTTTGAGGTCATAGATGTGTTGTTGCCGAGGTTAAACTTGTTATTTGGAAGCGTGTGCGTCGTCGATACAACCAACTTCTCCTTAACGAAATACGTAAATGCTTGAAGCGACTTCCTTCACGTCAGAATAAGTAGAGATGAGTGCACCATCACCGGTGTATTATACTCAAAGTGAACGTTCTAATCTGCCACCTGCATTACTATTGTTAATAAAAAATTTTTTTTGTTGCAGGTATAAAAAGAAAAAAAAAACCACCGAGAGACTACATTCCAAAATCAAACCTACGAGTACCTACTACAGAAATTACGATTTTTATCAGATTACAATTTAAAAAAAAAGAGAAAAAAATTATATGTAAAGAAACTTATTAACAATCGACCAAAATTTTCTACCAAACTATATTATATATAATGAGACTTATTGTATTTAACTATATAAATAAATATATCTTCCTATAGCCTGCCTTAAACCAAAGTTCGTGTTTATATTTATTTATTTTCGTGGTGTGCATACGTAGTTTGTGTGTGTATGTGTGTGTGACAATGGTGCCCCAGCAGTACTGTTTACGGTGGAAACACCACCACTCAAACGTGCAGAGTATGTTCGCGCAGTTGCTGGAGAAAGGTTAGTTTTTTTTTTATTTACTTACCTACATGTGTTAAGGCGATGTCGTCGGTGTAACCTTCGAAATTCAAATTTTGTTTAGTTTTTTTTTATTAACACTAGCTAGCTGTGTTTTAGATTCGTATCTTGAATAAAATTTAATTTGCGACGGCACTACGTTATATTTATTGAACAATAATCGAAAGACTCCTCAGTATAGCTCGTTAAATAAATATGCCCGATGGACCAGTTGGGGTCGTGAAAAAAAGAAATTAAATCCTCGCGAATAGTCATACTGTGTGTGATACACTGTGTTGCGGGTGGCATGGACATACACAAATATCTGTCACATAGATGTCTGCTTCGACCGGGAATCGAACCCGGAACCCCTCGTTCGGCAGGCAGGGTCACTAGCAACAGGGCTGCGGTGTCGGCTATGTGTACACGGCTTTCGTTGGACAATCTCCGCGACAAGTCACGCGAACACCTGTGGAATGCTATCCAGTACTGAATCTTTATTTCCCGGATTAACCCTTATTCGTCCGTATTTATTGGCTAAATTTTAAGAGGTTAACCTTTTTAGTGTAACGATCACCACACGAAAATTATTATTGATACGAATGGATTATTGGAAAACCCGGTCAACCGGTAATCCCGGTGAGTTTGATCCCTATAGGGCGTTAACCATCCGTTAGTGTTGGTACAGATCAGGGTTATTTTCAGCGAGTTTAAGCCCATTTTTGTTGTTTGTAAGTAACACATATCAAAGATGCGCTTATAAGCGGGTATGGATGGTTTAAAATTAAGCTGTTTGTCTTAATGCGCGTCAGAAGAGCAGACAAGCCACCAGATGGTAAGTGGTCACCGCCTTCCATTGATATTCGTAGGTTATTATTATTATTATTATTAAAAGCACTACACATTATTCATAGCACCACACTGGGATTTCGCGTGTCGCGAATGCCATTGACACACCACATAAACACGCAGACGGAGAATAGAAATTAAACTCACAATTCCTGCCTCGCTGGGAATCTAACGCAGAACTCTTCAATCGTCAAATTGTCAATCGTTCAAGTTTCAAATCTGTTCCTTATTAATATACATGCGTGGACATATTTAGAGGAACGCTAAAAAAGAGGCAAAATATTTAAAAATACATTTATTTGTACAATATATATCCTTTAAAAATTAATTGAATAGCATCCATTTATTAAATTAACATTTTTGAGTACAAAAAATTTAAATTAACGAAGAAAAATAATACAAAAGGCAGTAAACTCAGCACCTTAATTTTAAGGAGTTTTAATCGAACGTAAATGAAATTTGAGTATTGTTCTAAACATCGTTTATTTTTTTCGTAATGGTTCACCCGGACAGTATTTAGTATTGTCAACTCTTGCTGTCAAAATTGCCTGCATCTGTCTGGGCATATTCTTATTATCATTGAAAATTTGTGGCATTAGGTTCCATTTTTTAACCAAGCTTTCAGGTCCCTTAGGATAGCTGGTGCTGAATTTCATTGTTACATTTTTTTTCTCAGTATATCCAAAATATTTTCTATCGGATTTAATTCTGGCGAATGTACTGGCCACCTCAAAACTTGGATTTCGACCTCGGTAAGATACTCCGATATTACCACCGCAGTATGAGGTCGAGCATACTTGTGAATTTAAAGAAAATTATCTTCAATGAATGGAGCAAAAACCGTCACAATCTGTTGTAAAATGTCTGTTGCGTATCTGGCCACAGTAAGGACCTGGTTTCTACGATGTATAACTCTGTACGTGCTCCAAAGCAAATACTGTCCCATATCATTACTCACCTTTCATCAAAAGGTGTTCTTTCAGCAATCTTACATTGATCGTATCTTTCTCCGGGTCGTCTCCATAATTTAACCCTCCCGTCTTCTGACTTAAGATAGAATCTGGACTCATAAGTAAAGAGTACTTTTCGCAAGCGTCATCATCCCAATTCTGGAGCGAAGGAGCAAAGCTAGATCGACCTACTCGAAGTCGTGCGGTGAGCAAAGAGCCTCTAACGGACAAGTACGCCCCTATACCAGCCACCTTAAGTCTTCTCCTAAACTTTTTGGTGATCTTTCACTTGTCAAACTTTCTGTAGCTTGTTTTGTACCTCGAAAAAGTCAAAATGAGGTTTCTGAGGATACTGCTTACAACAAATATGTCGTACCTTTCTGTTGTTACCCTTTTGCGACCTTGTCCTTTACGCTTCGTATACTCTCCAGTGTGCCGGTATTGTTTATCATTGTCAAAAATCACAGACTTGGACACTTGTAATGTTTGAGACACTTTTAGACAAGTTACAGCTTTAGACACCTGAGCAACGGTGATATTCGGCATTATCACTCAAATTTATCAAATTCATTTCCCTTCAATCCCCTTAAAAAACATTCCCTTCATTCCTAATTCAATTCCCTTAAAAAACACAAAAATCATGTTAATTTAGTTAAAAACAACAAAAACCCGCAAAATTTCATACACTACGCGAATCAATGTAATTAATAGATAGTAAAAAATGAAATGAAAGTCGCATGCAAAGTTATATTCGAAATCTGCTTTTTTCAAATTATTTAATACTGTTTTATATGGCCAGTACGAAGTTATAAATTATTTAATGTTTTTCTTTTTTTTTGCGTTCTTCGAAATATGTCCATGAGTGTTAGTGGATGAATTATCAAGTAATTGTTGTGAAACTTGTTTCACTTGTGAAAGAATGGCGTCAGTTTGCAAACTTAAATAAATAATTAATCGGCCTATTAATAAATATGAAGGCGTATGTAGGTGTAGATGATCATATTCTCTGCATGGGGTCTTTGAAACTGTGGTCTTTGGAAAATGTTAAATGTGTTTTTGAAATATTCTGTCCATTCTTTTGTATGCCAATAGTTGACAAACGAAGGTGATGGGCAGTGGTTACTTTTGCCCGTGGCTCTCTTTGACAGTAAAGGCATAATCTAAAATATTTTTTTGGCTGAGAAGGCGGTGAGGTATCCACTTTTTAATTTGTCTCTTTGACACTACAACCGAAGCAATTTATTCGAAGAAAAGCAAAAAGATACCTAGGCAGGAAGGTTAAATCTTCTACTACCATAGCATGGGATATTGGATTTTACTAAACGCTGCATGAAGCGATACGCTCTATATCCTGTCTGTCTACTCCGTCAAAAAGCATTCTCCATACATGTTGAGCTCAGAGCCTGTTTTAGTAAGGTCGATTAAGGCAACTTTGTGTGCGACTGGAAATTTAATGGGTCAGCACGAATTTTGACTTTTTTATTAAATAGTCGACAAACGAGCAGACGAACCACCTGATGGTAAGTGGTCATCGTCGCCCATGGACATGAGTAACACCAAATGAATCATTGATTCGTTGTCGGCTACAAAATGAGAAGAAAGTAAGAAAGAAAGAAGGAAGAAGAGTATATAATTTCGATAGATTTATCGATAAGCTACACAAAAAATAATATATGACCTGAAAAAGTTTGCTTTTGTATCCAGGAGAAGGATTTGATCAATATTTCAAAAATCCATAGTGTACATTTTTATAAACTTTTAATATCATAGTAAATTACAAAAAAAAAATATAAAGTTTATTTTTATTTCATGTTTACTTTCTCTCACTAAATCCCAAATGTAGTCCTCCATGTTGTTTTCGTTGTATTGGCCCTGATAACGGTGTTCGAAATCCATGATGTGTTAATGAAAACGTTTTCCTTGTGCTCCTGAACACGCCCCCATGTTATTTTCAAATTTATCCAAATGAGCATGAGGCATATTTTATATAATATACATTCTGCAGCCCACAGTTTTAAACACAGTTTTAACATTTTATTGATTAACTCTCGGTAATTTTTAACTTTGTTACTCCTTAAAAATCCAGAAACTATCCCTTTAAAATATTCCGGTTTAACATCTCGATACCGAACAAAATTAAATAGAGATAACAATAAACGTATAATTGTATACAAAAAAAAAACATGTTTTTTTACTAAAAATTTGCTTACCTTCTTACTACTTTAGCAATTATTGCAAGCAACATGTGGAGCTTAGGGTTAATCTAAATTCCGAAGAGAGCATTGAGAGCAAACCTTCGGAGGCTGTACGAAGCATTTCTCTCGCTTTTCAATAAAATTTTATACCTCGTGCTTTATTAAATGTATAACAAAAACGCATCAGCATCATATTTACACTTTCTAGACGACATTTTAATCTCTTTGAGTAATTACAAAGGACTTTATAGTTGTTTATCACTTAAATGTCGTTTGTAGACGTTGACTGACAGTTACGCCATTGTTGTTTTTTCCCGGTATTTTTAAAAACATCAGAGCTATTGAATAGTTTTATTTGTTTTAAATGTGATAAATCAAGGTTTTTTTTAATATCGTAACTAACACAAAAGCAAACTTTTTTAAGAATATAGGTATTTTACCTTTATTTTAAATCACAATGAATACAATAGTCATAAAATAAATTTTAGGACAAGCGCAATTTTTTTTCGTACAGTTGTATAATCTATAAGCTAATATTATACAGAAAGAGAGTGCGAACTTTGTGAGTTTGTATGTATGTGGATGGTAGCCGCTGGAACTTCGGCAGCTAAAACTGAAAAATCTTTGACATTTGAAAGGTACATTGTTCCTGATGGACATAGAATATGTATCGTGTGAGTGTGTGTGGCCGTACGTGTGTGCGTGCGTGCGTTACTGTGTCACTGAACTCCTCAACTGAAACTTGTTGTGAGTGCCGCGATTAGTAGTCGGGTCAAAGCGTCGTTAGAAAGTCGATAATCCTTGTGTTCGAGTAGCTTAAGATCTTCGCATTCCGGTTGTCTGATCAACCGTCCACCTGTATCTTGCAGTAGACTCAGCGCAGGTTGCAGTAAATTCCGTTCGAAGTATCCAATCCACGTTTGTGTAACAGGATCCTCGCCGCCAGTCCTATGTGCCTCCTTCGAGAACAATAAAGAATAAATCGCAAATTTTCTTTTATTTAAAAAGACTCATAGAATTGTTCTAGCGTTCGAAAATTAAAATGTTTATCGCGGCAAAACCGCCTTGACCTTTAATATAAAAAAATAGTGAACGTTTTATTGATAATATTTGTACAACGCGGTTTTAAAACGAACTGGCTTTGAACACAGAGTAAATTGAGAATAGAATTGTATTAAAGAATAGAATGGATAGAGTTGTAATTATTATTAGAGATGCCCCTGTTGTTATAATAGACTATGGATGACGCAGTGACATCATACAGTAGGATGGCCCGTCTGCTTGATGCCCGACTTTATACGTAAATAAAATAACAAAATCTTTATGGCTTGCTGTTAGCTTTTTCACCTCAGGCAGTAAGCTTAAAGGAATCGCTGACTCGGTTGAGAATCAATGGTCATTTTAATGGAAAAAGGGTAACAATTAGTACTTAACTCATTGCGTCCGTTCCTACATATAGATAAACTTTCATGGTAAATTGTCTTACTTAGAGTGCATTAGTGTGTAAATTTTACATGAGAAAGCTCGTACGATTGGTAGACCAAAGAACGCGCCAGTTCTGTTTTATATCTACTCTGTGTACATCTTAGCGTTTGGAAAGAGAATTATAAATTTGAATTTGAAATTCGACATTTTGGAAATCAATTCTATCGGGTCGGTTTAGTGAGTTGTTGGAGAACGTTGTTTAATTTAGTTTTTTTTTTCACAACGCCTGCAGGTCAACGAAGATCGATTGTATAATATACAAGGAACGGTCAAGTCTGATTCGAACTTGTGTGCGAGAGTGTTTTCTAAAATTATATTTTTTATTTATACAGTGTTTATGTATAGGGTATGTTAACATTTGAAGAACCCTTTTAATCGCTAGTCATTAATTTAGGTTAGGTTAACGTCTACTCCAACGCTGCCGCGCCAGCTTGCGTCGCTGGTTTTTTTTTTGCGCTGACACGCGTCGGCACGCTAAATGACCTAAATTGGGGCGTCGGTGGTCTTAGCCCTTGATCAAAGCGCAGTGAGATTGTCTCTCGGCGCCCTGTAGTCAACGCTCTCGCTTCACCTTAATTGTAATTCATTTTTGTGTATTAGTAAATTAAATTTTTGTGCTTAGCTCAGTTGGTAGTGACCCTGCCTACCGAGCGTGGGGTCCCGGGTTCGATTCCCGGCCGGGGTAGATATTTATGTGACAGATAAATGTTTGTTCTCGGGTCACGGGTGTTTGTCATGTGATAATTGTGTATGTCCATGCCACCCGCAACACAGGGAATCCTAGTGCGGGGGTGTGAGTGTGTAAACGTTTATTTATTCTTGTTTATTATAATAATTATCAATTTAAAAAATTAACTTTATTCCACTGGTTGTCTGTGTGTCGCCAGTGAGATAGGGTTAAACGATAGGGAACCCCAATCTGTTAAAATATAATATCGACCGATGACATTTATATCACTAGTAGTTGTTAGAAAAATAAATGAATAATGTTACAATTCATCCGTGTTACTTACTACACGCGGTACGAGCATCAAGTTCCAAATTTAAAATTGTTTATTCGTAAAGGTTATTAGGAATATAATTATGAATATATTTTTTTGCTTGTACTGTAGTTTCGAAAAGACATTTTATCGCTGAGGAGAAGTGACGGCGAACGTAACTAATTCTGAGCACATGTTTTAAAGAGTATTGTGATTCCAATGTGACATTTTATTATGCAATAATTATTGTAAAAAATATGTAAATGAAGAGACGCCTGAAAATAATGACATTCAGTCGGTCATTTATCATTTTTATATATATTTATTGGTGTTTATACTTATTTATTATTTATTAAACGACTTCAGAAGAGCAGGAGGTTCTCAATTAGTTTGTATTTTTTCATATTTATATTTTACTAGTTGTGCCCACTTCGTCCGTGTGGAAGTTGACAAAAAAATTATTTATTAGAAATAAAGGTAGCCTAAGTTGCTCCTTATTACATCAGCTACCTGCCAGTGAAAGTCCCGTCAAAATCGGTCCAGCCGTTTCAGAGATTAGCCGGAACAAACGACAGACAGACAGACAAAAATTGTAAAAAATATTATTTTGGTATATGTACCGTATATACATTCATATGCATGTAGTAAAAAGCGGTTATTTTAATAATAAAAACAAACACTTCAATTTTTTTTATTAGTATAGATAATAGATTTGTTATCTAAGAACTCCGTTAATTGTTAATCGATTTGGAAAATTCTCTTTTTGTTTGAGATAGTATACTTCCCGTTTGGTTCCACTTACAGTTGAGGAAGAAATTCCTTTTCAGCCTTAAGAATGAAAAATAGGAGATGAAATCAAGAAGTTTACGTTCAATTTTTTTTTAATTAAAACATATTTAACATATTTCGTTAATTATTCGTGTATTTTGTACTATAGTAACGTTAAGTTTATCGTACGTGATAAATAAATTTAACATTGACGCGGTTACAGTTGGTATTTTTTTTTTACTTATTATAAGTCTATGGTTACAATCGCATCTGATTGAGTAAGCGATATGCGACGTTGTAGCAATACACGGCCAAAGCGCATCAATTTTCAAAAAGCCTATAATCATCGCTCTCGACTTGAAATCATCCAAACTGCTCGGAGTTTATGAGAGTTGCGATATAGGGACGTCCGACGCCAGGGCCGGCTTACTTAGCCCTCTTCTTCTTTGCAGTTGCACTCTTGACCGATTGGTCGTGGTTTGTCGTGTGACAGTTCCGAGGGCTCTCGTTGATATTCCCACCGCCTATGTTCGGCGGGTTAAACAATCGGGTTTTGTGTCATGGGTGTGCCATGGATTGCAACCGGGATGCCTTGATAAGGGTCGGTCTTTGGGTTTGGGGGGTCATTGTTCGACGGGCTGGTAGCGGCGCGTACAGGCCCATGTTCGTGTTCTGCCTTCTTCACGCTGATCAAAGTCCCGCCGGGTGAATCCCGCTTGTGGGAAGCCCGGCCCGAACCGATTATCGATCGCCAGCCGCAGTGTGGTCAGTCAGAAGGGGACGGCCTCCGCACAGGATTGCTGCGGATGGTTTTGAAGTGATTACCCTTCGGTGGCGATCGGTTTGATCCCGCAAAGATTGTCCGTAATCCTGAGGACTAACTACAGGTCCCTTCCTGCACGGAGACCATTGAGCAAGACCTCAATAGGAGATCGCAGATTGCTTTGAAGAAGTCCTCCACCTCCACTCTTCGCGGTGGCGACTAGCTTCACCCTTGAAACAACCCTCTGCTGCCGGGCTTTTGTGGTGGCAAGAGAGGTTTTGTGAGGGATGTTTGACAAGCGCCCCCTCACTGCCACCTTCAAATTCCGGTTCGAGGGGAGGGTGACTGAGAACCGAGAGATTCGGTCCTCTCATCGGTTGCCTGAACCGCCCTCGCGTCTATCTGCATAAAGCGTACACTTTCCTTATAGGGGCGGGTTCTTACCATGATATTTTTCAGCGTAATGAAATGCCGCGTCTAACTGGGAAGAGTTTCCACCGCTAGAGGTGGATTCTTCACCTTTTTTACTTGCTTGGCGGCTCCATCTGGAGTCTGGTGACCGTGCGGCACTCGGAATTTCTGGTTCGATAGTGCTCGGCGCCGCTAGCGTGGTTGGGCACATCAATTGAGCGGGACGATACGGGGTAGGCAGTGCGCCTTTTCTTATAAAAGGCGAGACTGAGACGGACTCCGCTCTCGTGTCTAAGTAGAATGGGAGCGACTTGATGAAGATCTCGGCGCCCAGTGGTGGAAAAGACCGGTTGTTCAATGAGGTCACTTTTCCCAATTTAAACGGGGTGCGTCCTTTTCTCTGTGTCTAGGGTGGTGTGACGGGAAGTTCTCAGGACAGTGCCGTTTGGGATCCTGTATGTCGATTTCTTTATCAACCTATCCTATCCCGATTCTTGGACTCTTTGACACAAAACGTGGATTTGGATTTGTTTGTTCGTTGATTTAAACTCTTTCGAGCGTTTTTATACCGCTCGAAGTTACCACATCATCGAATTCTTCGAAGCAAAATAAGTTATATTCGTTAATAGGTAATAATTGACATTGAAAGAGATCAATAACATTACGATGGCACAATGTTTGGGCGGACCGGTTTATTTTCAAAATCAAAAACCGGTGCGCTGTGTTCTTGGGTCTCATTTTAATATTTTGTGAATTTTTAATTAGATGACGGTACGATACCTTTCACTGTGAGTGGACTTTATCGATGCATGTATAAGGTACGGGATCGATTGAATTTGTTTGATCGGCAACAGCCAGAAATCTATATTTAGTGACGATAATGAACTTGAGTTTCTATTATGAGAAGAATGCCTCACGCGTTCTACTTTCTGTCAATCAAGTACTCTCTGTGCAGGTTCAATTTTGGACATCATTGTTTTTTTTTCGATATGCAATTATTTTTAGACCTGTCAGTGATATCGCAATTAAAAGATTACGCATGTTTTGACTCAATACGGGTGTCAATCAATGTTCGAGCCTTTGAATTTTTTTTCACTAATAATAGAACTGTAACGGGGCTGAATATGACCGTCGATTTTTTTCGGGAATTTGAAGACTTTGTCATCGATAGGCCTAGACAATTTTTTTTGTTTTTTTTTTGTCCGTCTCACTGAATTTTTTTCTGTCTGTGCATGTCTGTCATAACATCAAAAAACTGAGCAGGCTTAGATGATTCTTGGCCTATTTGGAACTGGTTAGAGGCCCAGACATTTTTTTTTTGTTATTTTTTGTCTGTCTCACTGATTGTTTGTCTGTCTGTACACGTATGACATCAAAAACTTACCAGGCTTAGATCATTCTTGGCCTATTTGGAACTGGTTAGAGGCCTAGACAATTTTTTTAGGTATTTTTTGTCTGTCTCACTGATTATTTGTCTGGCTGTACACGTATGACATCAAAAACTGACCAGGCTTAGATCATTCTTGGCCTATTTGGTCATATTCTGAGATACTTTTAACTGCGGCTAATGGTAGATCCATTTCCCGTGGATTTTAAGATCGAAGCGACGGTGGTTTACTGCTACAAATAAAGTTTTCTCTATCTTTTAAATAAGCTACAATGTTTTTTTATAAGACGAAGTCGCTCGGTTCGAGAGGTCTATGAGGTTTAGCGGATTAGTTTCAGATTTGTTTTTATCGGTTATCAGGGAAGTTAAATGTATTAACATAATTAGCGAAGGACACTGACAGTAATACCCACTCGAACTCCGCAGCAAAGTTAATGGTGACCCTGACAGCTGAGCGGGGGGTAGGGTCCCGGGTTCAATTCAAGATAAATGTTTGTTCTTCTTGTTGTTGTTTGTCTTAAAAGGTTTAACCATTTAAATTATTATATTGTCATTAGGACAAATTGTAAGCCTTACTAATATGTATAAGTTCTGTTCCGTGCTTACGATAATGCTACGAATATATCTGCGATTATTGTTTCCTTTTGTGGTTCTACTACAAGAGATTTCTCAATGAAATAACTAGTAGTACCATTACACATAGTTTATACTTACATACTTTTCATACTTTACTACAATTTCTGTGGGTAGTATTTGTTTTTCTAATTAAATTTTAACATTCTAATATTTCAATTTAGGTAATTTAATATTTTGTCTTTAGTATATTTTTTGTATCTAATTTATAGGATTCAATAAAGGGTGTCAAAATTGTATTTGTATTTTGCTTAACAGAGCATTTATGAATATTTTTTCTTCTTTCTTCTTTACATAACTTAAAAAATCCAAAACTACTTTAGTATATTGTGATCACTGCAAACTATTCACCCAAACTGAACAAGGGCACGATTCTCTTACTAATATTAAGGTTAAGGTGTCTAGACAAAGTCGACATTGAGTATGATGGCCTCATCCCACGAACCGCAGATGTTATTCTGACAGGACTCTATAGCAGCTGGTTAATCTGTACTAATAAATAAATTGTAACCGGTTCGAATTATAATGTAGGTAGGCTGTTATCGATATGGATGTTAAATCTTTTTTTTTTGGATTGTTGGCTGTCTGTCTCTTTGACCGCGTATTACACTAAAATCACTCAACGTATTTGGAATTTACACGGTATATTACAGTATGGCCTATAATTTAGGTTACTTTTATGGATGAATGCTCGAAAGGGCAGTAAGTCACGCAACTAGAAAAACCCATTCCTAAAATAATGTGGGTGCTATTTCTAAACGTAAGGCGTTAAGGCATATGTTGATTCGAATTGATACTGTCATATTCTTAGGTTATTTTACATTGCGTTTTTTTACAGAATATTACACTTTTTGTCGTAGGTAATAATGAACATTTGTTATTTTTGCCTTAGCATTTGATACATTGACGCATCCTATTTGCAATAAAATTTAAAGAGTATCGTTGCATTCATTTCAGAACGCTTCTGCGATGTGACGCTATACTGCTCACCAAATTTCGCTACACAAGTGCCGAATAAAGATACGGTAGATCCACAGAACATACGAGGGGTTTCCCTCAGGGCCCACAGGTTGGTCTCGTTTTGTTTCTAGCCAGCATTCAAATATCTTTCTTCAGAAATTTTTATTTTTAATATTTTAAGTGTTTTTGTTGAAATTGAACACCAGATGAATTCAATTCTCAGAATTGCGCCGATGTTGAAGAATTTTTACATTCTATTTTAAACAACTTGTAATTTTTATTATCGTAAATATGTAGAATTGAATAATCCTTCAATTTTCTGACCGTAAATATTCTTCGTAATAGGGTGGTTTTGGCGGCATGTTCGGAGCTCCTTGCGGCGCTGTTGGCGGCCCATGAGGGCCACGGTGAGCCAGTGCTAGTGATAGATGGTGCCGAACCGCGCCATCTACGCGCGCTGCTTGACTACATGTATACCGGAGAGATGAACGTGCATCATGTGAGTTTATCATGGCCGTGTAGGCCACACTGTGAAATGCTTTCTTTCTTAAAGATAGTTATAAATTATTCATTGAATTACAAGGACGCCTAAAAATAGCAGTGCCGAAACTAGTACCGCGCAGGTTAAAACTTACTTTGTAATTGCCATATATTATTTTAAAAGATATGCCGAGGAGTTTCTTTCGCCGTTTCTCCTCCTCAATATTAGGGCAACTTTATAAGAAGGGTTACTGGTGGTGGTTGGGATAAGGAATAAAATTTCTACCTGCTACTGTATTTATGTTTAAATCTGACAAAAACACATGGTTGTACCGTGACTATAGCAATCTTATTGGTCGTTTATTGATCTGTTGTTTCGTTGGTTTGCGCCAGTCGCAGTTGGCGAGCCTGTTGAAGACGGCCGAGGAGCTCAGAATCAAGGGGCTGACGGATATACGGTGGAGCAACAAGGACGAACCACCTGATTGTAATAGTAATTATAATTTTGTACCTTATCATTTTCAAACGGGTTAGCGCAGTCAATTTGTTGATTTAGACACAGGCAGAAGCAAAATACAAGTTTGCATTAAATTATTTTACACAGAATTAAATGTTACGTTTTAACCAATGTTTCGATATCGATCTCGTTTATCGATAACAATTTAGTTAATTTAACAAAAAAAAACTTATATATATGTATATATCCTCGACGTTAGTTTATCCTTTATTTAATACCTTTAATTGAACTGAAAATTTGCTTATTATGTTGACAGCCGGTGGTTCCCGATTAGTTTTTCCTGCGTACCATTGAGAAAAGAGCTCAAACTTATGAACCTCTTATAGCAGGAATAGAAACTAATATTGTAAATTCAAAAGTAATTTTGTCTGCTTGTTACCTTTTGAAGCTTAAATCGCTGAAAATGTTTCAATTAAATTTGCCGCACAGTTAGTTTACATCAAATTTAGTCTAAACTCCTCTTAACAAAAAAAAATGGAATAGGTTTTTGTACATTCGTACGACGTGTCGCCATCTATTGTCGGAACACGGAAGTTTGTTAAATTTTGTCATCGATGTATTTGATTAAGTTCGCGATATAGGTAACAGATGGCGTTGTTTAATACATACTTCTACAAAGTCTGCTGAAATCTGGTTTAGATTGACGAAACAATTAAAATTACCGTTTACCCTTATCAGGCCTAGTGACAACCACGACGAAAGACAGCAGAACGCCCCCCGAATTCAAGCCATCGGAACCAAAGCAATCGCCCAAGCCAACGGACAAGCAGGACAGGCATGCGGACAAGCTAGACGAAAGGAAGGATCGTAAAAGTCCCGAAGCGGAAACCAGAGAGGAGACCGAGACTGAGCCGAGACCGAGTGACAAGTTTAGTGTCAACGGTGAGGACAGATCAGTTCTGATTGGATGCTCCATCGGTGCTTATCAGGATTGAGATTTGTTTTTTGTAGATCAATTATTACTAAAGCGTAATTCTTTTGTGCGGTGTTTTTACGCTATGCGGGATCGGAGATT
>PDGT01000093.1:180654-196132 GCA_003671415.1 Megathymus violae
TAACATATATCGCTGGCTCTTTCTCAGTGTAGACATGTCATTTGGCCAGGACAGGTTGAAATGTAAAACATTCGACAGTTCCAAATCTAATTTAAACAATTAAAACCCGATGTCAAACTTTCGGAAGCCCAGTTGATAGTGACCTTGTCTGTCGAGCGAGCGATCCCGGTTCGAATCTCGGCCGGGGCAGTCATTTTTATGATAGATAAATGTTTGTTTTCGGGTCATATTTGTGTTAATCCATCCACGACACATTGCTTCCTAGTGCGGGGGTTTGGGTATAAATATATAATTTTAGTTTTTTTTTATATCAAGATTAGTTCGATTCACGATTCACTATCAATCAGTATTCGGTAACATAAATAATTCCACAATTAATTTGTAATATCATATTGAAACTGATCACATTGATGACTTACTTTCGAATATTGAAGTCGACAGACTACAACCCGAAACGCTATTAGAAATCCGAGAAGGCGACAATCCCGCTCACATCTAACGTTAGAATTGCCTAGACGTCTCCTTTGCCCCACTGAATTAAAGAGTTGGTTAGGCTGCGGATATCGTGTGACTTCTAGTTAGGATACAATTTATTATAATTCTTCTGATTTTAATATTGTTGGTATGAGACAATAGCACGCCGGAGTACGATTCAGTGATTTTGGACTTCGTGGCTATGCTGTGATTGTTTATGCCGATTTCTTCTGTGTTAATTGCGTTTTCCTATTTTAGTCCGCTACTCATTACCAAATTATTATTATTATTATTGGTTATTTTGGGAATTCGTTCTTTGTTAGCGATAATTACAATTTGAACTAGTATGTAAATAGTAATATTCATTTTTATATATTAATATATCTATCCAATTTCGGCTTTCGTTGCTTTTGTTTGCTTGATCGTATTCTTTTGTATCGATTTTTATCTTTTTATTCAAAAGAAAGATTTTACTCATTATTAATGATATTTTTCATAAAAAGAAGTTTTCATTTCTTCTTTTCTTTTCTATATATTACTCCGTTACTTTAATTCAATTTCTGACTACGTATATCTTACCACATCAAATGTTTTTAACGATTCACCTTAAGATTGTCTGGAAAAAATCACTCTCAAGCATAATATAACACCGCATTTCGTATCATTTGATGTTCTAAATTTTCATTATTCAATACTTGAATTGACTGATGTCCAATTTTGTTATTAATTTATGATTTAATTCGCAGGAGGACCACCCCCGCTGATAAAATTACCAACAAAGGATAAAATCAGCCCCCTGAAGAGAGATCGATCTGAGAGGTAATTTTTTACGACAAGTACTACGAAGGAGTGCAAGATTCCAAGTGAACTATTTCAATGGTATCTGGTCACCTTGGCTGTTGCACATCTGTCCCACCAAGAAGGTCACGTACGCGTTGACTAATGACGTAATGCTGAACCAGCTTCTTGATTGACTCTTCAACACCAGATAGATGATACCTTTGAAACATAATAGCCGACTATTGAAAGGAGAGCCGCCCAAGCGGGCAGAGTATCATCCTGTAACCTCGTAGCTCAGTCGGTAACGAGAGGTCCGGGGTTCGATTCCCGGCCGAGACGAACATTTTGTGATCGATATTGTTTGTTCACGGTCACGTCAGTAGACCCATAGGTGTTTGTGTTGTCACATGCGTGTACGTTCACGTCACCCGCAGCGGAAGGGATACCAGTGCGGGGGTGTCGGTGAGTTAATATTTGAATTAACGTATTTTTTACAGTTTCAAGTACCGTCAATAATAATCTGGACGGCACAGAGCCCATTCAGTTCAGTATGGGACTAATGCTATCACCTGGCCCGTAGACTCGACGATAAAAGAAGCGGCTTGCACCCTTGAGTAGGTCAATCAGTGCAGCGAAATGATATTACACTGGTGACATTATATTAACGATATAATGCTTCGTGTGAGTTTCAGCCTTATGGTCAAGTACAGAAAGTTCAATTCGTATCGCTGTTATAGCGTCAGTGTGCAGCGTGACGATGAGGCTGGTCGTATGCGGAGACCTCGGTGCAGAGTAGTGCAGGACAGAGCGAAACTATCGAAGCGCAGTGTACGGTGCGGTACGGGCACGTGCGTTGTATAGTTGTGTGTCGCGAGCGAATCGCGGCTTTTACTTATCTGTCTGTGGCTGGATTCGTTATTTATGTACTCCTGAGTGAATATCATCATTATATTAAAAAATATATTGTTATTGACAGCGGGAGCCCCAGCCCCAAACGGCAGCGGTTGACGAGCGAACACACGGACGAAGACACGATGCACCCTATAAAACTGTGAGTACATTACTATACTACCCTTGGTATGGTTCATTTGGAGTTGATAGTTCAAAATGTTGTTGTACACACATCCACGCTATTAAAAATGCGCGCGCACACGCACGCACGCATGCATGCACCCGCGCACGCACACACGCAGTGAATAGGCTTATATAAGTTAGTGCGTTCAACATATTAGACCTTATCCCCATTTACCGTATTCCTGTATAATGTGTATATATATGATGAATTTTGCAAGTGGGCGTGGGTGGACAAATCCTAGCGACAAGTACTCAAAGGAGTCTCGAGCCCGATTTTGATGAAAACTAAAACTTTTTGAATAATCAATATTCCTAGCCAGGAATCGAACCCGTTAATTTTGAAAAAATACAAACCCTATGGTTACACCATCCGATAGTGTTGCGAATAAGGATAGATTTCTTTCTTACCTTCTTTACTTTTTCTTTCTTACATTTTTTCTTACCTTCTCATTTCCTGGCCGACAACGCATCAGTGATACCTTTGGTCGTGCTGATGTCCATGGGCGACGGTGACCACTTACCATCAGGTGGCTCGTCTGCTCGTTTGTAGGCTTTTAACATAAAATCGAATTCTGAGAAGTAATGACATACGGCATATTTAAGGAAAGAACAAATTTGTAATAAAATACTTTTTATTAGCGTAAAACTAGGTAACCTAGTTTTTAAACTGATTAATTGACTGATTAATTGTTCAAAATGATGGCCGTTGTTTTCAATACACAGCTGGTATCGACGCCTCAAGGATTGTAGTTCATTCAGCATTACAATATTATTGATCTCTTTTAGAATTTTCACCTAACTGCTGAATCAACACCTCTTTAATTATACGGCATTCATGAGCTGAATCTTGTTGTGAATGACACAATCTTGTCGAAAGAAAAAAAAATATAATAATCGGTTTGAGCCGAAGGGAAATTATGCAGCTGTTTAAACAGTTCACTTATAATTTCGACGTATTTAAAAGTAGCCAACGTTCCATCATACATTTTGAAAATCATATTCTGTCTTGTTAATACAGCGGCAACGATTAAATGAAAAACGCACTTGGCGATGTCCTTCGGTTTTCCGTAAAGGATTAGTGTGTGACCAGTAATGGTTATTTGTTCGGCTATACGTAGTGCGGTTGTGGAACGAAAGCAGCAGATCAAAGGACGCGTGTGTTGTTTAACTGACTGCGCTTCGGGTTACAATATAATCTTTAAAAAATACAATAATAATTTAGTAGATATCTGTATTTTTACTACATTTCCACAAGCTCGAAGAGTAAACACGTGTCATTGTTGGAAAAATGAATTACGTTAGAGAATAAAATATTGCATAGAAATGTCTATCGCTGAAAATTTTCAAATTTAAACAGTTGCAAAAATCATGGCGTCTTTCTCGTATTAATGAAATACTTTACGTTTTAATTTAAACTGTTTACAAGGGTAAGGGTTGGTTCTAAAGATGGCAACCTGATCCGACTATTTGACGTGCCCTCCGAAGCACGAAATTTTGCTACTTTCGGTCAGTAGTACATTTAACGACCGCGCACGCATTCGATTGATCCGATCCGTCACGTACGAACGAACGGAGCCGTAGGGCCCCGCGCAGCTCAAGAGCCGCTGGTATTGCTAAATGACTCGTAAGTCAATGTAACGTTTCGTAATACTAGTTGCTTGAGAATTAACCCACTAAGATAATTATTATCACCACGCTCTATTTCTCATAATAATACACTGAAATGCGTTGCAGTATGTAATGAAGTAACGATATGAAAAATAAACGCATTATTAAGCTAACCAGCTTTTACATGTTAATTCATTTCAAAAGTTGGATTGACTTGTCCTTCACTATTGGATCTCACCTTTCTCCGTAGACACGACACGTCGATCATTTTTTGATTTCTATACAAAGCCTCTGTGTCATCGAACGATGCGGGCATAGCCCTTCCAACCGTCTCCGGCAAAGTCAGGGCAGTGGCAGCCCCTATCAAAGCGATTATGCAAATCATTCCTGAAGGCAGCCATGTCAGGTAATTCTGTAGATATACGATGTACGGAGCTAATATACTAGCGACAAAACCACAAATGCGGATGAAGCTGACCGCCGACCCTCTCACCGATGTTGGCAATATCTCGGCTCCCCACTGCAAAGCAATATTCACAGTCATATTTATTGAGAATCTAGCGATTACAGCACACAGCACCGAAGGTAAACCAGCATTTACGAAAATTGATAAAAAACTCAACATACAGCACACTAAGAAACACAGTATTGTCAGCCATTTTCTTCCCGTCAGATCTAGGATAAAAGAAATGAGCACCAAAGAAGGGCATTCAGTTAGCGAGACCAAAGTAAAAGACACGAAGAAGTCGAACTGCAAGCTGCCCAAACTCCTCACTAAGGCGTCGAAGATTATCGTGCAGCACATGTATTCTATGCACAGGCAAATTAAAATGTTTCTCAGTAAAGGCCTCATGGCTAAGTCTAGAAGACTCCTTGATGGAACCGGTGCGGCCATATTGGCAGACGCTTTGAATTTCTCTATTAAATTTACCGATATTTCTTTTTTGTTGGTGTGGGCGATCCTGATTATTTGGTTTGCGGCTTCGTCGATTCGACCTTTGATCATCAACCACTTGGGACTTTCGGGCATGATTAGCGGAGTCAACAAAGCTAGGGCCATGGGGAGGCTGGTTACCAGACTTAAAGTCTTCCAATGTCCACATGCAAGTGCTATCCACGGCAACACAGTTGCAGAGAGCGAGAAGAAGATACCGAACGGCAAATTCGCCATCAGACTTCTGTATTTTGGGGCTACGAATTCTAAAACGAGCAAATACGTCATCATCATGCAGCTGTCATTTGATATGCCCATTACGAAGCGGCAAATGGAGAATTGCAAGAAATTGTCAGCGAAAACGCTTGCGACGCCACCAACGCATCCGATGACGTTGCTCGTCACAGCCGCTGGTATTCTTCCGTATCGATCGGACAGCCATCCGAAGATAAATCCACCAGTAACGGACCCCACGAAGAAAATAGCTTGGGCGGTGGCTTGGTAGTGGGCCTTGTCGCACACCCAACCCATCTCGCTCGTTATAGTTGGATACGGTATTTCCGTATCGTTAAACTCCCAGCCGTATCGACACGGCTGCGTAGCCCACGACTCGTCGGGCCTCGTTCCGGAGTGTAAAACTTCACTCCAATTCGCGACGAACATCTCGCATTGCGAATATCCGAATCTCGCGTTTCCGTCCACAGGGATCGCCAACGTTCTGCGATCGAGCGCTGTCAAATTTTTCAGTTCCGGCACCCAGCACCAGTGATTGGGCGATGCTTCTGTCAGGAACAACTGTCCGAAGTACGCGAACACTCCGAACATGTAGAAAGGGAACGTGGACAGAGTGAGCAATGTTTGGTACACTCCGAACTCGCCAGCCGCCGACACCAGTTGATCGTAATCAACTACTTCGTGAGCTCGATCGCCTTCTATGTCCTGCTTCGTTTTTACTTCGTCAAATTTGTTTTCGATTTTATTTTGAAAATCACCATTTGTATATAAGATTTCGTTGAGATCGTTGGTTCTTCCATTGTTATGTTCACCGGCGTCCAGTTGACCGCTATTATCAGCTGTCATAATTTTGTTTTCAACGCGCATGTTGATTAGTATTTTAAAGTTTATTCGTAAGCATGTGCTTTTATGTTAAACCAATCGGCTGAGGTAGTTTTAAACGCTTAATTAAGCAGTAAATTTAAATAGATAACAACAGCCGGCGACTCTGACAACTGGTCGTGTGTATTCGAAATTATGAACTGAAACGATTCGTTATTTAGAGGAGATTAATCTATATATTTTTGTTACACGCCGTTGAGTTAGCCATGATAATAGCATTTAAAAATATATGTAATAAATAATTGTTCGTCGGTGTTTTTTATAAATTCGCAATATATTTACTTCAGGACACGCTAATTACAGTTGGCCAACGGAGACATCTGTAGATAGGTCGTTCGAGCGAGGCGAGATGCTGTCCTGGAATACTAACAGAGTTTCGGGAATAGCGTTTAGGATACGCATATTGCACTATTATAGGCAATAATAGCTTTTAAAATTCTTTTATAATCATCGGGTGTTCCGTCAGTATAGCTTCACTTTTCTGTCAATACCTCGAATTATATCGTGATCATATTCAGTTTGGAAACTCAATATAACTAGTGCAATAAAAATTTATTGGACATTGAACGGGCAAAACCGCGCGCGATAGTTATCTACAGATTGATATCAGACAGCAACCGACGTAGTTTCTTTTTGTTGAATAGCTTTTTTGACTTCGTTATTTTGATAGATTCGGTAATCAGTGTGTGTGCAAGACCTTGACTGGACAACCTTGACATTTTCGCTGGCTTCACCGTTGTTTTTTTTTTCAATACTGGAATATATGCATATAAATATTACAATGTATACGAATAAAGTTATGAAAGATCAAGTATGCAAGATCATATAACTCGAAAACTGCTCAACCGATTTGGATGATTTTTTGTTATTGTGTTCTTTATGTCAGGACAAGGTTCGTGTGAAATCCGTCGTTAATGTCGGAGACTTGGGTAATATTATTGTATGATGACGTCATTAAAATGTGACGTTCAGTTTGACAGTTCCGTCTGATGAAAGATTCGGTTGGATAAGTTATTCTTGACGGGCTGATTCACATCTACATATACTGTGTTATATGTGTGTTTTCGAAATAACAGCATTTAGAGTTATTTATACGATACCAATACATGAGGAATTCTTTCAAAATTTTTTCTCTATCGCAGGGAACGCGACAAAGATCCGGAGTGGCAGCACGGGAACCTGGACATAACCGCGGAGCGGGTGTCCTGGCCCGCGGCCGGCGGTCCCGACAGCGACGAGGAGTGGGAGCACGCGCCGGCCGACATCGGCTCCTTCCTGCACACGCGGCTCAAGGTCGACGGCGACAACAGTGCAGGTGAGTGCGGCACCGCACTGGCTGGCTTCAATCTGGCCGACATCGGCTGGCCGTCCGGCCGTCCCGAGATCATTCGGGTTCAACAATTAATCGATACATAGCCTATTTTCGTCCGGAATAATGTGGCTTTCAAACGGGAACAGAATTTATGTACCAGATGTCGTCGTTCCGGACATTATTTTATATAGTGTACAAAGATTGGATAAAACTCCTATAGGATTATTATTTTCCATCGTTCGTTTCAGACGAGGAGTCGGACGACAGCACGCCCACCGCCGCACACCCGGCGTCCTCCTCGTCGTCGAGCGGCACCGCGCATATCGACCTGCCCAAACGTGAGTGTACCACTTGTCCTATACCTTCACTACTGATGCCCGTCTGATGAGATCAGAATGATGAGTGATTTATAACTTTAAACTTTAATCTACTTCTTGTGTCATCGATAAGCTAGCTAGGATTCACTCGTTCGGTAGTGCGTTAGTTTCGTTAAAAAAAAAACGATTTTATTAACTCTATTATTTACTCGATCGATTTATTACCCGTAAGTCGGTAGACGTAGTGATCAATTACGTGCGCGTCGTTGGATGCGTGCGCGTGCGAGCGTGCGTTGGAGTTTGTTGTCAACTATTCCTTTACTAAGGTACGTTTTGATGTATATGGAAGGAAATGATTGATTTGAAGCAATTTAATTATGTGTTAAATTATATTATTAATTAATGCAGCAATACAGCTTAAGTACGTTAACAGTTAGTTAGTAATTAACAGTTATATTAGAAATAATTCGCTCAATAAAAAAGTTTTTATATTATACTTGTAATCCAGTGTCGCTTCGCTTTAGTAATTTCAAAAAAACATTAGATGTACGGATTTGGTGACATTACACTTTTTTATTGGAATTATTGGTATGTATAATATGTACGTTACCTGTGAGTGATTGTACATTATACTCATAATTATTATGATTAATATGGTATATTATGGTATGGTATATAATGGATTTCTGAGATAACCATTATAAAAAAAAATACAAACAAATTGAGAACCTTTTTGAAATCGATGAAAAATAACAGAGAATCCCGTTAAAGACCATGGTTAACATGTACTCGTATAATGGTTAACATTGGTAAGTAACGTATAAATTAAAAAAAATGCCAGCTGAGCGGTTAACACTGACTGGTAACTTAATAAGTACGCAACTTGGTAACTTGAACCAAGCTGTTAAGAAGCGTAAAGCACGTCAAGTGCATAAGTGTTATAACGAGATACTTGAAACATTTTGAATTTGAATTTGATTTTAAGCGCCGCGTGTCCTGTGAAGGTACAAGTATACTAAACGTTAATCCGGCGTGTTTGTCGACAGCGATCCCCGGCTCCAAGACCAGTCCGCAAGACCCGAGGTTTTCGGACGTGGTGAAGCTGAACGACTACCTGCAGCACGGCAGGCGGCCACAGTTCTGGGAGGAGAACTACGTCAAACGGGTAGGTTTACTTTACGCCGTTTGCTCGCTGATATTGTTCAGAATGAGCGTGGTTTGAGTCAACAGCCGATGAAGGTAGACGGGCTGGCGTGTGATAGACAGACGTGACATAGGCAGGCGTGACATAGATAGACGTGACATAAACAGACGTGACATAGACAGACGTGACATAGACAGGCGTGACATAGACAGGCGTGACATAGACAGGCGGGACATAGACAGGCTTGACATAGGCAGGCTTGACATAGACAGGCGTGACATTGACAGACTTGACATTGATAGGCGTGACATAGACAGGCGGGACATAGACAGGCTTGACATAGACAGGCGTGACATTGACAGACTTGACATTGATAGGCGTGACATAGACCGGAGTGACATAGACAGACGTGACATAGACAGTACGTAGGCGTTGACGGTGAAAAAGAAAGTGAAGTGATCGTTTGTTTAACTGCGACGCATGTAAGCGTAGCATGTAAAAATCCCTTTACAGTTGATTCTAGAATGAGGGCTAATGCTATCGGGTAGGCAGGTGCAGAACCCTAATATAATGTTCTAAGTTCGTCGGAATTAAACTAAGTCTCACAACAACTTTACAACAGTTTACAACAACTTCTTTGGCGAAACAGCCTCGTCCGTTGTTCGACAGTTATTTAGACTTGTGGGAGCATCCAACGACCAGTTTACGGGGTGCCAAATCAGAATCTTATTTATCGGGCGCAGTTGTGAGCTCGCGGCCCGCGGCCGCAGCCCGCGCTTGCCTACGTAACGGGATCGAGGTTCAAAATCGCGTTCGCTCGGTTAGCAGCGGCAGTGTGAGTCCTACTCCCAAGGCGAATGCGCACGCGCTGTTCGTTTACCCGTCCCCACAATTGGTGACCCCGACGTGATCTAAACACGCAACAGTTCTCACAGATTCCTACATAAATTCTTTACATCCCAATAATGCTCATTTGACTATGTGCTTATGTGACCATAAGTCACTTGGCGATATTAAAAGGAGTTACTTGTAGATATTTAAGATAACTCAAGTGGGAGACTGTCGGTATTTCTTATTCAGTCATGCTGGTATATATTAATAAAAATATTATGCCGCTATCCGCCACTAAAGTGGAAACCGACTTCTCAAATTGGACGCAAAAATCACTGAAGGTCACTTACAGCTACTTAAAAAAATATTATAATGAAAATATTGATTCGTGCAGGTGATGGAGGCGGTGAGGATCAAGGAATTGGAGATGAAGCAGGCGGCGGAGATCCTGGGGGTGAGCTACGGAACTCTGTACGGCCGGTACCGCGACGTGTACGGCTGCATCAACAGGCCGTACCGGTGAGATAGATGTAACACTTTAGTTGTACCCTGCGGAGCGCGGCTGTCTAGCGGAACCCTACAGGGCAAAGGTTTATCGACTACTCGGGCGACGTGGGTAATTTATTGCCCTGCTACTACCCTGGTGGTTAGTGGGAGAGGTTAGTGGAAAGATTTTAACCATCGGAAGTCCTCGGTCAATGTTTAACACACATGTTCAACATGTTGTGTTCATTTAATGTTCCCTGTAAGGCACGGAAATTCTAACTTAGTAACTAACCTATCAATTTTCTAGCAAAGTGATAAAGTTAAAACATACACTTGCAAGTCATAGAAAGACTCACTGACTACCAATATAATTTCCGACCTCTTCCTATCCAATTTCCGATATCGCTTTTTTGTTAATGACAAACAAACAAACAAACAAAATCCTCTTTATTGTACACCAAAAGTAGTATATATAAAGTTTAGATACAATATTTTTAGGTACAACAGGCGGTCTTATCGCTTAATTAGCGATCTCTTCCAGACAACCTATTTAGCAGATAAAGTAGATGGAGTAATGAGACAGGGCAGGGGTGCACAATTATGAAATATAGTTATATTTATTAACTTTGTCAGCAGATAGTGTAATGAGTTATAGTTATGTGGTAAGGTGTAAGAATAATTAAAAATGACTTATATTTTGAGCACTTTCACCTATTTCTATTTATGTATTTTCCCGTTCCATGCATGTCAATAACTTTTATAGAATGAAGAGCAAGCATAAAACTGTTCTTCATTAATTACAGCCTCAGCAATTTTGCGTGCCATACTCGTCATATGGACCAAAACATTTTGTCTCCGACACATTAGTGTCTCACAAGATACACAAACACGGCATTTTCCCGTGCTATGCACACACTACAACACGCTCCCTCCGTCCCCAGCACGGCGCGCGACTTCTGGCAGGCGAAGGGACCCTCAGAGGTGCTGGACCGGTTGCAGCGCGGCGACCTGGCGCTGGACGCTGCCGCGCTGGCACTGGGTGTCAATCCCTCTAACCTGGCCGCGTACATCGCTGACCTCTCGCAGGACACCAAAGGTCAGGACACGAGTATAACCTGAGGAATTCTTTCATAGAATAGGCCCACGATAACGTGTAGATAGATAGGTCAATCGTGCGGGAACGAAATACGTTCCCGGATCTCTATCGCAGTTTCGGGAAAAGCCTTGAAGATAATAATAATAATATCTTTATTTCATATTCAGAACATCTACAAGGTCAAAATTACAGTAAAATATTGAAACTAGTGATAAATCCGTCAGTTACCTGAACTAGGCAATATACATGTAATATAGGCACCTGAACTCTCCCAGTAATGACTCGTATTTACTATTTACTACAAAACAATTGTAAGGGTAAGTTGACACAAGATGTAACATTATATACGCCACTTGCACTACAAATTATATATTTTGTTATAGGTAATAATAATATTTTGTGTCCTTTGATAACCCTGCCGATGTGTAGACATGTGTAGACATGTCGAATATTGTTAATTTTCTTTGGGCGTTCCTTTCTATTTACTTTTGAATCGTTCGATCAGTGCTGCCATCTATGTCGCTTAAGGTAAAAAATCAACACAGATCGTTAATATACTAAATTAATTTATATTTAATGTTTTGAACGACTTATATAAATGTAATTTATTTTGTTAATTAATATTACGTTGTACTTTTATACTAGCGAGTTAAACAGCAAATAACTGATTAAGATAAGTGCATCGTTTTGCAGACTTCGAGCCCGTTCCCATCGAGATCGATCCGTCGCTCAAGGGACTCCGCCCCCGGACCTACAGCACCGGCACACGGAAGCTTCCGCCGGCGGATAAGGTGAAACAAATGTTTTATCTAGACACATAATAAAATATTAACTGATCGCTTTCTGTAATTTATTAACGTAATAGAACCCAAAAAAATTGACAAATTGTGTGTTTGCCTGTGCGTTTCTTCGCGCTGATCTTAGAAACGGCTTAACGGATTTCGTTATGGTTTTCACTAATGTGTTGCAGTAAGCATCAATTCATATTTAAAATTCGTTTAATTTAAATCCGTCTATAAATTAAAAAGTCATATATTAATACATATGTATTTATAATTAACGGAACGTGAAAAACCCAGTCCTAAACAATGCAGATGAAGCCTCAGGTCGTTTTTCTGAAACGACGCTAGGGCAATCGCTAGTATTATATAGTAATACATAAACTCACACATAAGTGTTGCTATCAAACAAGATTATCGGAGTTATTTAACGTACGAACATACCTACCATACATGGGTGCATGTGCACCCATGATACATACACACCAGTCCGTTTTGAAATTATTTCAAAAAGTCAACTTGAGAAGGCTTATTTATGCTAAACGTTTCATAACGAAGGTTCAAATTTATTGAAACAGCATATTAATAATAATTATTAGAATAATGTATACAATTACGTGTCACTTCTAAACCGTTTAGTGTTTTAAAGTAATAATTTTCCAATAAATGTTTTTGTCTCACCTGTTGTCTGTATATCCATGTCAATTTGTGTAGTACACAGTCTCAGTCGACGCCATGTTTGAACTGGCTCGGAAACTTGTCTGGCCACGTTCAAATTTAAAATCAAATTGTTTTATTGTATTGCATGTGTTCTTACCGACACGAAAAGGTTCTCTGTGACAAGAAGTAATGTCGAAATAAACTCTTGAACAAACTTTTTACCGGCAACGCTAGAAATACATGTGTATGATGCCTGTGGATCGACAATAGTGAATTTTCGATCTTTTAAAATTTGCCGTTTAATATATATATATATATATATTTCTAATTATGTGGTGGAATTGTTAGGTACGAGATGTGTTTATAATGTTGTTTGTTCCAGAAGAAGGTGTTGGTGGGCAGCGTGAACGACGAGGACAGCATCCCCGCGACGGTCATCACCACCGGCGCCTCCGACGGCAAGCAGCAGACCGGTCAGCCGGCGCCCAGTGAGATACAAACATATATTTTTTTATTATTCTAATATAGATTTCTGCCAACAGATGGCGTTGTATCAATTTCTAAATCGCGCTAACGAGTTTATAATGAGTAGCAGAGTGAAGAAACAACATAAATGTTCCTGTCGCTGGGTTACTTAGAGTCCATACCGAGTACTTGTTACAAAAGAAGAGAAAATTAATAAAAATTTGAGGAACGTGTTGAACTGAATATGATTGAATTAGTACAAAAGTGAGTTTCCACTAAGCCGATGCAGAGGCGCCGCAAAAAATCACCATGTGTTACCACTCTGGGGTCCGCAGTAGATCCTATCTAATCTTAATGTCGGCAGGCAAGAAACGGATCCGAGTTTTGGTAAAATGACTGTCTATTGCGATTCCAGCGAATTAACAACGAAATTTTAGGATTCATATACCCAATCATTGTAGTATTGCTGCTGAACCCATAATATTTTTTTCTTCTTAAAGCAAATCGAATAACACCGGTTATTAATTGTTCGCAGGTGGCAAGTGGCCGTCGATCCGCGTCGCCAGCTTGGACACCCTGAGAGGGGACGCATGCCCCTCCCCCTGCGCCTCCCCGTCCCCGTCGCCCTCCCCCTTGCAACTGATGCGCACGCGGCCCGACCTCACCATCGTGGCAGCGCGGCACAAGCGAGACGACGAGCCCGCATAGTGCGTGGCGAGGTTATGAGGTTCTACTGTCGTACTGAGAGCTAGCTTCATACAGGTTCAATGTTTGGCGGGAGGTCTACTTCAACTGGTCTATTCCTCCTCGAACGTATTATAGAGTAAGAACTTACAGTGGTTCATCGCCTTTGATGTCTTAGCCGATATTATTTAGATATTGCGTTATTTCATCGTTCAGGTTGTTCTATCAGATTTTATATGCCTTCTGCATCAATATATTTTCCTTTAAAAGGTCCTATGTCCACCGTATCGAATTTTCTCGGTCGATTTAGTGCACTTAATAATTTTTGGGCAACATTTCTCTCCCATCGGCTATCAAGTTTTGCTTGGCATTGAATGATTGACTTCTTATACCAATCTAAAAGCATAGATTAATCTCCACTTTTAAGTAGGTATTTTAAACCTTTAACTTGCTAAAACTGAATGTGACTATTAAAGTTGTCTTTGGTGATAGTAGCAGCTTATCTGTGACAGATTGTGACCAGAACTATTATAAACTTTTCAGACACCTTTTCCACGTCATGCTAACATTAATTCATTATGTATTGTCCTGGTAATAAAACTGACACTCTTTGAGACCATTCCGCGGACTGCTTCATACACTCTGCCGACATCTTAGATCGATTATGAAGTTTGCTCTCTGTACGTTTTCTGTACTCGTGTGTTTGCAAGTAAAAACTCCAAGTGACCGCATTGTATGACAAGGATAGCACTATGATGCACGTGTCATTCGTAAGATGTTGACTCGTCGCCAAGCGCAATGAAAGCTGTATAATGCATACAAATTCGAGACAAACAATTGTGGATTGCAGCGAGTTCGTTTGTATGTTTGACGCGAATTTCGCGTCAGTGAACGCCTAACGAATGAAATGTTTTTAAAATAGTTCCTGATCCTGCTACGTGTTATAGAATTTCTACATAGTTTATTTTCGCTCGTGTCTCGTGTGTGATAAGGTTCAGTTTCGAATTTAAAAATAATGCCTCTATATAACTAGACTTGTTGGTGTGCTGGTGTGCGTCTTGTTACATTGATAATCGATATCTAATGTTGTCTTCTACATTTATCGGTAACCAGTTATTGACTACAAATTACAATGCAGCGGTGAGTTTCAAGTGGAAGCTCTCACCGTGGGTAATAATATCAACCGTAGTGATTGTTGTCTGTTCAGATATTTCGTGTAGAAATATAATCGCTTGATTTTTAATCACTATTGTATATATAAATGTATTAGATGACCAAATTAATGTTTAGGAGGCAAATTAAATGTAAAGAAAAAAAAATGTTTAAACCGGTGACTGCTTTTCTAATGAAAGATGCAATATTTAATTATAAAAAAAATTAAGAAACAAAAAAAAAGTACGTGTAAAAAGATATCGTGGTTTTTCTCCCGGGTAATTGGACACAGTCATCGGTTTAAATTAAACTATATTAATAAATATAAACAATGACTAATGATTATATATTTTTACTCATATATTATTTTTAATCATAAGACTCATCATGTCGAACACGACTGACCTTGAATACATATAAATGTAGAACATAAAATATTGCGAAGTTTACATTTGTAAAATTAAATAAATGTAACTAACTATTCCATTTATAGCTGCGACAAATAAATGTTATATATGAAATGATATTTTAGTAATAAATTATATTAAAACTACGTCGAAGATATA
>PDGT01000093.1:196143-208756 GCA_003671415.1 Megathymus violae
ATAGATAAATGTATAATTCAACTATGAGTAATCGCTATTCATCGTTAGATATAAGTAATGTTATATGGAATTATTGTTTATCGTTAGATTTAAAACATTATTTGTATATTAATAATTGATATGATGATGTCAAAACTATGAGAACCGTCGATATTATGATTATGTTTAGATTAATTATTGTAATATAGAGGATAGTGGAAGAAATTTTATGGTATATGTTATTACACGTAACTCACTGTTGGACTGTCACAAATACATTTAGTTGCAGAACAATTGTTGCGTACCGGCAGCGGTTGAATTGTGCGTTCGAAATTGTCATTTTGTAAGGTAATGATGATCGATTAGAGAAAAAGCGAAAGACGGTTAAAATATTCAAATATATACGATTCGTACACAGTCCGGCTGGAGTGGTGGTTTAAAATCGTATGGCTTTGTTTTCGTTATTGAGAGGGAATCTTCAAAAGATACCTTTTCGGCTTGTGCGAGAGACAGCCCATTAAATCCTGTCTCCACCACCCCGTGCCTGCAATCCGACCGATTCGGAAGGAATCCGGTGTCTTTTGTGAACGCTCGAACCTGCAAACAAATTTCACCGCGCAGGTCTACGCATGTAATGGAACATTGTGACACACCTCGAATATGCTAGCGGATGCGTCGCTACCGACGAACACCGGACGTGACTTAGTGAACGGCAAATGTTTGTATGACAGTAACGCATCAGTCGCTGACTTCATACGGCACTGTGATGTTGTTACAAATCGTTTAATCGGTGATCACGTTTCGTGCTCGATTATAATTTACACTGCATCAAATTACTTTATAACTATACATTTAGTAAACGCGTTGTTTGAGCTGTAATTAAAAACGTTGTTGTTTTGTAAAGTTTTGTTAATAGATAATTATGTTTTGAATTCGATTCAATTGCAATGAAGAGAGGCTTACTAGTTTTTAATTAAATGAAATTGACAAATATCATATGTTCTGTTGCGGGTGAAAACTGGCGATGGAATATTTGTACTTGTTTGTAATGTTAAAATGCTTAGTTACGATAATTAATTGCTTAATGTTAGCGATACAATATCGATTGAAGCGTCTCATAATCATTTTAGTGTACATATATATTTTTCGTGTATGTATGTATGTATCTATAAATAAATTAAATGACGTGATAAAGATTTGTAATGACGCATATGTATTTGAAATCGTATTTTGTATTTGATATATATATATATATATATATATATATATATATATTGTTGCAGTTGGTAAACACTCGGTAGGCCCGTGAACTGTAGATAAATGAACTATAAATTTACTTGTTCCTCTAAAAGTTTCATTTATTTTTACATTTAATGCTAGATAATTTTTACGTTTATTTTCTTGTGACTTCGTCCTCCGTAGAGTCACAATACGTTAAAGTAATTATAAAACCACAAATTAAATGTTTATTTATTCGAAACATAGGCTAGGTATCATAAGAAGGAATTATTAATCGTGCATTATATATATACATTTTTTTTGGTTAAGTTTTTTTGTATTGTTTAGATTTAATTTTTTCTTATTCTTTCATCGTTTACTATACATAACTACTTCTTAAGCTATGACGAAAAAAAAAATCAAAATTTTGTTGGATGCCTTTCAAATTAATTGTTTTTTGTCCGATTTTGTATGTAATTGGGCGAAATTGATTCTCATTCTGGAAGTTATACTCACTCTCGAACCACCTTCCTCCCACCCGCTGTACGTTGTATATTGTTAATGTGCATTATTATTATTAATAAAATTAATGCGAATGAACAATATTTACAATACACTACTGGTACGAATATATTTTTTTTATTTTTCTAGAATTATTTTATTATATGTATTATTGTATATTTGTAAATATGTTTATGAATTGTTTAGTTTCGTCAAGTTTTAGTGCAATCATCAAATTGTAACTGCAGTTTTATTACATTTCGTATTTGCGCTCTCGTTCACTTTTTTTACAAATCGACAGCCTATTGTGTAATTCAGCTTGGATGAAATGTTTACTTCGGTACGCTGGATTCGATCCGTTCAATTGAATTACGTCGGTATCGGTGAAGTGAGGAGAGTAAGCTGTCTTTTATAATATCAAGGAAACCGATTTAGGACCTCCTCGTAACGTATTCACGGCGCTCCTTTCGAGTCGGCCGGCCGGCCGCGCTGGACGACGGGCTTAGAAACTTTAGAATAGATTCAAGTCCGATGATCTGACCATTACGATCGAAAAGTTCGAGATTAGCGGCCGACGACGACGCGCGATTCGCCGGCGTTTGCGCTGCGGGTTGTTTGCGTATTGAAAATATTGTTTGTTCGCGGCACGCTCATCTTTTGTCCAACTCGAATTGGATGTTTTGTACCAAATTGTCACTATATTTGTATTGATTTGGGGAAGTTGAAAAGTGTACTAATTAATTATGTGTGAATCAGTCGGACGAACGGACCGCAGCGAATGTTTTTTAATGACGCTAAAAGGTCGAGGAGAGAAACGAACGAAAATATTTGTTTTTTTTCTTAACACCTGCAATGGTATGTTGGTTATAGTTCGTTTCCTGGTTACAGCTTTACGTCCGATTACTTCTAGGGGCAAGTAAATGACACAAAATTTTAACAATAGGGAGCCGCTTGAAGATAGATCAAAATAGTATGTTTTTGAAAATACAGTCATTTTCGAGGTGTCAGTTTGACAATATGTCACAGGCAGGGTGTCGTTCAATGTCTGTTTAGTCATTAAAAGTATTGTAAAATTGATCAAAATTCAGTTTAAATCGACGACGAACGAATTTACAATTATTCAGTACACTTTTTTGTTACTCTCCACAATTATATTTTATAGGATAAAATCGTTGTTATCGACTCATAGGCTATAAAAAAAAATATTTATTTAAGGTCCGTTTAATACGTTTATTTGTTAGCGTTGATTCAAACTCACTACACTAAGGATACCTTTAAGTGAAAATGTTTGTTTTGTGAACGTTATGTTGGCGTGAGCGACTCTTCAATACATCGCGTATAACACAGTAAAAGAACGACTGTATTGTATTTACGAAATATATGTTCTTAAAATCGTCGAGAGAATTTCTTCAGGCAGTCTTATACATACTAATAATGCATAGTATATTAACATTTTATAAAAAGATAATAGATAATTTTTTTTGTTAGTTCCGCCAAAGTGGGCGCGAAAGCTCATAATCGTAATTATAATGAGTATATATAAAACTAAGGATAAATGTTTCGCACGTCGCACCCTTATGGACTAGTGCGCAGTCGTATAAAATAGTTTTGTGTATAATTGTATAGTTAAGTTGATCACCACTGTATAACGTTCTACAAAATAACATTAAAACGTTAGGAAATATAAAAATAAAACATTAAAAAGTTTAATCACTTGAATGTGTTTTGTTTATATACCCTTCTATTGAAATGACATCATGCGGTATCATTAAAACATTATTATGTACACTTACGCCGGCAAACGACACGAAACCGCTTCGACAATTTTGAAATATTGAGTATTTACAATAGTAGCAACTTTTTCTTTTCCCCCAATATTTACCTCTACATAGTTAGCACCAAATAATAATAAGCTGTGTCATAACTTCACTTATAAAAGAAAATTTGGATTATAAAACAAAATAGGACCTTTTTTAATGAACTTATTTATTCACGTATTTTCTGCCACAGATTAAAAAATATCTAAACCAACCACTACTTAATAAATTGTTTTGTATTGTGCAATTCCTTTACATACATCATTATCATATTTATATTTCGGATAAAATTAATAACTCACAAGTTCTTTACTTGAATTCAAGAATATCTCCAACGGCTTTTTATCGACGTACCAGGAATGTTTGATTAGCCTTGCCTCTATTAAAGCTGAATCGATATTATCTATGTTGGACAGCGATGGAGGTTGCGTGCGGTTGCTTCATCCTAAAACTCTTAGTACCATTATTACCTTTTTATCATGGAAACACGGTGTATATACTAGATATAGTGCACCATAAACACAGTATTATGTGCCTATAAGCAAACCGAGTACAATCATTACCCTGCCTGACTTTGATTTACGTTGATAGCAACGAAGTTTTCCTGCACGCACCTTTAATTTTTCCATTTTTATTCGTATTATTATTTGTCACTTGCTTCGTTGAAGGAAAACAACGCGCGGAAACCTGCACACACCTGAGAGTTCTCCATAATGTTCTCAGAGAGGTGTGAAGTCGCCAATCGTTCCTTGGCCAGCGTGGCAAACTATGGCCTGCGCGTTTCTCACTGCGAGAGGAGATCCGAGTCCAGTAGTGGGACGTAGTGGGTTGTGATGATGATGATAAACAAATTCATAGTTTCCCGAATGGCTTATGAACGAAAAGACATTGTTTATATTGCCTCAATATATTATATATTCAAGATAAAAATTCTCTAACAACCAATTTCAGTTACTTAAAAACAATTGACTGCATAAGAATATTTTGTAAGGATCAATAGTGAAATAACAATTCGAACAGCATTTTTTTTATATCTGTATATGCTATTAATAATAACAATATACCCGTGTATTACAGTATAACAATAATAACATCAATAATTTTTGTTAAATAAAGTGGATGTTGAATTTCGCGCCTTTTAGAGTTCTTCACGCCAACTCATGCTTGGCTAGTTTTTTTTTTAATGTAAGCATTTTTGTACGCGTGTCCAATATATATTTTTCAATAAAAGTTATTTCAAAGTTATATTAATATTTTCATTAATTATAACAATTTTATTTCACAAAGTGCATCGAAAAATACTTTCTACAGACAGTGCGAATCAATTACGTACACTACTATTAGATATAAATATAATTTATTTATACTCTGCATGATATACCCCGTGAAATTAAATTGCCTCTTTCCAAAACGTGACAATCTTTCATACTTTGTTTCTAGACAACTTTTTATACAGTTCAATAGAAAAACATAAAATAACAAAATCTTTAGAAATTGAGCAAAAATTGTAGCTTTGGTTAATAATAATTTTGTATTACGTGTTTAACGTTGTGAAATCATAAAAGTGCGCATTCGAAAAACAGCCAATTAAGTTTCATACGTAAATAATAAATAAATGATATGACTCGGCGCGAAGGAGGGCTATTTCGATGTTAATCGTTTCTATGTTTATCGAATTAGTTTTAAAGAAAAATAAATCTAAAGTATTTTAAAAGCGTCAAAATGCTAAATAAATCTGACATTATCGAGAACTCACGTACGGTAAAAGGCAAAACTTATTCATCACTCCTGTTTTAAAAGGTTAATTTAACATATTTTACATACGACTTTTTGCCCTACGGATGTAAATACATCGGTCACATTTGTAAACATATGTAGTGTCATGTTACTAGGCAATAAACACATGGTCGTGGGCAACAGATATTTTAAAGGAAACTGTACGCGTATCTAAATGGCACTAGTGATAAAAATAAAATAGTTTAATAAATAAATTTAACGAGAGTGCAGGTGTACACTTGCATAAATACAATAGAAATACTGTTTATTACATCCAGTTACATATCATATATAAATATACAAATAAAAAGCGCACAAAGCAATTGGGTGTGTTGTTGGTAAAAAACGATTTCTTCAGGATTGCAGAATTGTAGAAAGAAATATTTTTAATATGTAGTGTGTTCAACATTCAATGACAATTGTATAATATTACAACAATGTAGACAAAAATGATTAAAATTTATACAGGGTGAAAGTTTAGTCATTTGACATACTCAAGAACATGAAAGTATATGATCATCATGAAATTTTTAAAAATATAAAATCAAAATTCTACACGATAAATATTTAAAAAATAGTACTCAAAGATATCTACAAATTCTCGGAAAGTATGAATACAGAGTGCAAACTCTCAAAACAACGCGGTCTAATGCTGCTTGTGCCGCGCGATCGGGCGGGTTTAGTGATAAGATTCATTTTCCCTTCATATTTTTCCTGGCTTGAAACAGGGAAAAATATCAAACGGCGCGTGCGCTTGATTAGAACCGAATAATGAGCAGGTTTGTGGGGTGGGTGGCGGGCGAGCGGGGCGGCGCTGTCGGTGAAGTCAAGAAATTACAAACGCCGCTGTTTTACCTACCGCGTTTTCGGCTGGAGTTTTGTTTATTTAACCGCGTGAGCTCCGATTGTCCATACTTTTGGTTTTTAAAGGTGATTAGGTCAAATTTTAAGCACCCTTTTTATTACATATTTGGAACGGGAAGTACTGAGTATCCCCTATTAATATGTTAAGTGGCTTAACAATCATTCTATATATATATACATATATACAGTAATCCCATATATAAATATATATATATATATATATATATGGTAATCCCATATATAAAAATATACATATATACAAATAATTATTTTTTCTAACTATTTGCCAACAAATGTGATAAAGAGACATTACAGCACAGATTATGAGGCGACTAATTTACTTGAGTTCTCGGAACGTGTAATCACCCAACGAGTTATGAAAATGTCAGGTGAAGCCCAACTGAGTGAGATTCCATTAGGTGTTATAATATTTTATTTGATTTCTCTAATATATTATGCAATAAAAATGCAGATGTTTTTTGTAGAATTTTGTTTGTTTTTTTATTACGTCCATATACATTAAAATAGTAATTTAGAGCAATATATGAGGTGTTGATAGCATGTGTCAAAATAGCTTTGATTTGTCATAATAAAAAGATGTTTTATATTCCTTATTTATTTATTATTTCGATTAACAATGACATTTCCCATCGCCGGAAACAGAACTCATTCCAACACTGATGGACGTCATGGTATATATTAATAAAATATTATTATGTTATACTTCTATCATACAAATATTTTGTTATATAGGAAAAGATTGACAGCATAGAACTATAGACTCCAATATAATAATATTTATTCTCGCACCACCCACATTGAGACAAGTGGGTTAGAATAATTTTCCCAAAGCTTTAATATTGTATATATAGTAATTTTTTAAATATTCTTTAACAGCATTTCCAAAATTAGATACTCAGAAAATATTTTTTTTATGCATATTTACATATTACATCTTTAATTTAATTTTTACGGTCATTAAAATCAGGTGTCACTGTAGCATTGTTATCACATAAATATAAGATTTTTTTGCGTCAGGTCACAAGCTCTATATATGATAGTATAAAGTTTTAAACAGGCACATAATGGTATGAGAAACTTAAGTGAAAATTTTATCCAACTATAAATACCTCAAAAAGCAATTTTAACCCCAAACGGAGCATGTCAGGTTGAGGTTTAAAAACTCGGTTATATCAATATTTCGTTAATTGTTCATAAAATCTAATACACATAAATACACAAATACATACATTTCAAAAGTGAAGTCATTCTAATCAGGAGAGATATTAAAAGTCCATTTTAACTAAATATATTTAGATTATACGAGCCAAACGAATTAGATTTTAAGTTGATGTTTTGGATTTCTTGCGTGTCAAATTCAACCTGTCGAATTCAATCTGTCAAAAGTTTCTACTACCGAAGTCTCGCCGTGACCGTATTGAAAATATCTGAGAGAACATAAAATGAGTACCCTTTAATATATATTTTTAGTAGACCAACCCGAGTTAATTTTAATCCAATGAATTTAGTATAATGTGTTAATATCATCACCATATTTCAACCATACAGACCATACATAATCTATTTACCCAAGAACTAAGACTAACCTAAGACACCTACGTCTATTTGTGACCTTACTGTAACGACATAGAGTTCATTTTGCAATTTACAATAATTAACTTAAAATTATATATGTTTTAAACGGAGAGCGTATTCACGATGTAAAAAAAATTAAAAATAAAAATAATTCGATGTATATTTTCTCTAATGCATATTCAATGCAAATTATTATGTTATCTACGTATTTTAATAATAAAGAAAAATAATCAAACACCGTTATCGAGATGGAAAAAAATCGGATACCTTTGAAAGCGGAATGTTAATCGTCACCTGTAAATATAAAAAACTCAAAAATACACTTCGATTTTGAATTCCTATTAAAATAAAATTAATAAATATACGGTACATATTTATAAATTTTGTCGCTAGGTATTAAAAGTAACCCATGATTATTATTAAATTGTCATTAAAATAATTTATTTATAGTACCTTTATAAATATTAATATCTAAACGACAAACGACACGACTTTTCAGGTATTGTAACAAGGATAGGTCGCGTCGACTCGCCTCCGACTCACTCTGTCGACTGAGAAGTGAACGCGATAACAATACTTTAAACATTAGATAAAAAAATATATCAGATTCAACAGCGTCAGTACTTTACGGCATTTTGTGCAATCAACGACATCTAGTTCACAACAGCGACAAACACAATCAGCTACAAAAATGCAAAATAATAAACGCAGTGTTGTCAAAACGTCACAGGCAACATCAGCTACAAATTGGTGCAATAATCTATAGTAAAAAAAAAAAAAAAACAACGCCATCTCTTTTCAATCCGCCGGTACTATAAACTCTAATCCTAGTTGAGAGGAGACATGTAGGTGATGTCGTCCCAGGGATGACGGTACAGTGGCTGCTTCATTCTTTTCTGGTCGAGGTAGTGGCCCACGAGGCCAATGGTGCGTCCTAGTACAAACAGTGCGTTGATCGCACCCATCTGGATGTAGTTGTTGCCCTCCTCCCTGTAAACGGGTTGCGCTTAATGATCGGTTAAAAAAAAAATTAAATTCATTAGCACATTGACATCGTCATAGTTGACTAAGACTGCCTCGATCGGCTCGGTTACAACTTGAAGGGTCGACAGTGGGCCAGCATGAACGAGGGACATTGATAGGATAATAGACAGCGAAACTACAGCACGATGACACATAATTATACATGATGAGCTTTGGTGGGCAACTACAACCGACAGATATGGCAACCGCAACCCAAAAGTTACATCCAATACATCGGGCCACGCTCGGTCGAGGCGAACAAGAAGTACATACTGCGTGAACAGCTGACAGTGGCGCAGCATGTCGACCATTGCCGCGGCAACGATGCCATCTACGTTGAGGATCAGGTTCGGCTTCTTGCGTGTGGTGATCGCCTCTACATCTAACGCGTACCGCGTCACGGGCCACGCCGGCCAGCGCGCGCGTACGTACGCTTTTAGCTCGCGAACGCGCGAGTCCGGATTGTTGATCGATTTTACCCTGCAAGTAATATTTATAATGGTGTTTAACATCCGGTTGTTTTCATGATATCCACATTAAGGGACACTGGGAACTATCAAACACGGGCTCACTGCTAGACACAGCTATCGGCGTTGGCACACATCCGCTCCATACCACGTCCATCACAAGACTGACTTCGATCATCATAAGACCCCCACTTTACAACTACCCTCTCTATCGGTATACACGTGACAATGTATTGTCTCTATCGAATAAACACAAACTACAGGCTGTGAACTACTAACAAGATCTTGATGTGTAATAACCACACTGAAATATAAGATGCAATATAAGGTGACCCCGATATATTTCGCATTTCTATCGCAGTGGCGCTTTTATCGTTTTGCGCACAGAGCTTTTGCGAATAGCCATTATACATTTTGTTCTATACCTGTGTCCGATACCCATGATGAGCTCGCCCTTCGCCCTCTTCTCATTAACGAACTCCTGCGGGTGCTGGCCCTTGTCGTACGCCGCGCAGAAGTCAAGCGCCGCACGATCCAGCGCACCACCGAAGCGGTCACCCTGTATACATCGTATTAGTTATATAGTACTGTTGTGTTTAAGTGGGTAGATGTAAATAATTTCTTTTTGTTACACGCGCCTGTATACGTATGATGCAATGAACCAATAAATCAGTCTGCGATGATCTGACTTATCTTCAATACACTACGAGTAATTGTTGTGGTCCGATATTTGAAATGTAATTAAAAAAATGTTTCCGAAATGCTCCCGTTTCATAAAATTACCGATACAGGTTGTATAATACCATTGCATCACAAACGATTGACGATGATGTCAATATTTAGTCACATTTCATGAAATAGTAAATAAAATTATCATGTTGTCAATACTTCATTTGTGTCTGGAATTGCAGCCATGTGACAGTGGAACTAGCTTTATATTGTTTTCAAGTTTTAAATTAAGAAAATATGCCAACTTCTACATATGAAAACAATCTTAATTTCCGTTTTAATGACACTTATATTTCAATTATAAGTTTTCAACGTGTATCTCATATTCGTAGAAGCCGTAGTCTATGAATGTCATCAGATGTCTGTCTGTCTCTGTCACTCGTATTGCAATGATACGTCTATCGCATGAAACGCGACGACTGCGTCATAGATCACAGTCTGCGGCCGCACGTACTTGTGGGATGCAGGCGACACAGTGTAATAACAGTGCAACATAGAAAACATTGTAACATATAAACAAATTACGAGCAGCGTACGGTTCGATGTATAGATACATTTGTGCACACGTGTACTTCTCAAGAATATCTCCGGCAATAGATTAGGTACTAGTCTAGTCTATGGTCGGACATATATTTTTTTATGATTTGGCCGCATCCACTATGGACCGCAGAATTGAATTCGGAGTAGAGGACCAGGCACCTTGTTTGTTAAATAAACATGAGACCTTCTAGATCGACTATGGTGAAATGTACGAACAACAATTCGAAGAATTTAATAGTGTGGCTTTGGCTCTGAACTCATTCCAGTCCTGTGCTGTGTGTCAACAGCGGACCGTCTAGACGTCAACGTTTGCGTCTCGCGCTCGTCACCGTCATGTATGTCGACTGTCAGTGGTCATACTATGCTGTGTTGGGGTCACCTGCTACAGCATACGTCTACCCTAAACCAGTTGCGTATGACGGGTTGATGTTGTAGTTGATTTTAACTTTGTTGTTGTTGATGTAATTTGTTGACGATATTATTGTTGTTGTTGTGTGACGTTGTCAATGTTGTGTACTAACGATGGTGAGCAGCCCGCTGACGACGGCCGAGATGAGGTCCTTGCCGGCTCGCGCGGTCACCATGGTGTTGTGTGCGCCGGAGACCGCCGGCCCGTGGTCCGCGGTCACTATTAGCACCAGCTCGAAGAACTTGCACGCCCACTCGGGCAGCTCCCGCTGGAACCTGGTTCAGAACGTAACATCGTCAACTTAAAAGTTGGTTTTCATTGTTTAAATTAACTAGTTAGTTGTAAAGAGCTAATCATACAATAAAAAAAAAAAACCGCTAACAAAAAGCACAAAAAGGGGTATAAAAGTTTTTCTTGATGTATTGGTTTAAAAATAGTTGTAAATTGATAAACTGGTTTAGTATAGAAGCAAATATCTACAATCGATTTTAATATCTACAGCGCCATCTTTTGAAACAATTCACAAACTCCGGTATATTTATATGAGCGTTGAACAAATAAATCGATCTCTCGTTCAGAGATGGCGCTGATAATGATTCCTATTTTTGTGGTGTCCACCAGTGAACTAATTACCTCGTATCGCAATAAATCACTTCAACCGTCATACTAAACCAGCCCTCTAAGTACCATTCACACCCTAAACTTATTATGATATGTTAAACATGGATTTTTACATCGTATTTTTTTTAAGAACGAATCGAATAGAGCGTACTCTTTGTACCCAACAACATTAACTATTAATTGTTGTCCGTTCTGTTAACAAGATTTCAATAAATAAAATTGTCTTTCTTAGTCCCAAAAACGGTTCAATTATCACGCAAAAATCATATAATCACGCAAAAATAGGAAATCATTACGATTATGAGGGCTAGTACAAATAGTTCACTAGAGTTCTGTAAGCTTGGAAATTGTCACTACTAAGTTTATGTCACGGAACCGCATTGTTTAATGTATTATATATTGTGTATTGTTTTAAAATGTGATTAAAAAGAACGCTTATACAATTTGCACTAATTTATTTATATATATTTATTTAAACAGAGAAATCCAATTAATACAGTTCATCAGTGTGTCAACAGTTTGCTGACTTAAATCATTGTGGAGAACAAAAATCATTTCGTCATTTAATGTATGTATATTTTATGTAAGTATTTATGTTCTAATCAATCAATGTCATTGTAATATTTGTACAATGCTTATTTATTATAATTCATGTATGCTCATGTGTGTACGGTACAAGGCCATGACTTATTGTTAACGTCAGTGATTAGTATGAATTTTTTTATGTTAATAGCCGACAAACGAGCGGTCAAGCCACCTGATGGTAAGTAGTCACCGTCGCCCATAGACATCAGCAAGACCAAAGGTATTAGTGATGCATTGTTATCAACGAAATGAGAAGAAGATAAGAAATAAATTACTGGCTCTCAAGCCCCCAGCTGGACTACGATGAGTCATTTGGTGGTTGACTCAAGCAAGAGGGTGGTAGCTAGCCAAGCAGGCTTCACGGAAAGATAATAATAATATTAATAATATTACTGATAATATAATCCTTATGCGAAGCCCTACCACCAAGCAGGTTGGCTTCTGTCGCCTCTTTACTTTACGACATCTTGTTCTGCCAGCATGGGATT